>JBBYHK010508199.1:0-13597 GCA_038382065.1 Adansonia grandidieri | reverse complement strand
TCACCAAATCAGCCTTTCTTCTTTCCGTCTTAGCTAGTTATCTTTTTCATAGGTAAAGGCATCAAATCTAATGAATTTAAAGGATTAAAACCATAAACAATCTCAAAAAGAGAATAATTGGTAGAAGAATGCACAGAATGATTATAACCAAACTTAACAAGAGGAATACAATCTTCCTAAGTTTTCAAATTTTTTTGAATGATAGATCGTAGCAAAGTTCCTAAGGTTTGACTATTTCGGTTTATCCATCAATTCGAGGATGATAAGTGGTGGAAAACAATAACTTAGCTCTTAATTTTCCCTACAACACTCTCTAAAAATGACTAACTAATTTAACATCCCAATCACTCACAATTGTCCTAAGAATTCCATGTAAATGAACAATGTCTCGAAAGAACAAATCAGCTAAAAATGTGGCATTCATCAATTTTAGTGCAAGGAATGAAATGAGCCATCTTGGAGAACCTATCAATAACCATAAATATTGAATCAATTCTCTTCTTAGTTCTAGGCAACCTTAAAATAAAGTCTATAAAAAAATCTATCCATGTCCACTAGGTACAAGAAGCAGGTTGTATAAACCATGGGCTAATGTCCTAGACTTGGCTTGTTTACATGAAATACAACAAAAAAAAAAACACTCTCTCAACATCTCTACGTATTTATGGCCAATAAAAATGTTTTTGTAATATGGCTAATGTCTTATGAACCCTAAAATGCCCTATCAATCTGTCACTATGAGACTCACACACAAGTAATTCTCTCAAATAACAAAAAGGCATGCAAAGTTTATTCTCCTTAAAAAATAACCATCATGCCTATAAAATTAGCCAAAAATAGAATTTTCACATGCCTCATGCACATTTGCAAAATCATCATCTTTTACATACAATTCTTTGATATACTCAAATGCTAATAACTTTACACTAAGTGTAGATGTTAAGGCATACCTACGTGACAAAGCATTAGCTATAACATTGTCCTTCCATTGTTTATACTGAATGACATAAGGAAATGTCTCAATGAACTCTATCCACTTTGCATGGTGGCAGTTTCATTTACCTTGACCCTTTAAGCACTTTAAGTATTCATGATCGGAGTGAATCCCAAATTCTTTAGGCTAAAGGTAATGCTGCCATGTCTCTAGAGCCCTCACCAATGCATACATCTTTTTGTCATATGTTAAGTAGTTCAAAGTGGCTCCATTGAGTTTCACACTGAAAATTGCTATGGGACATTTTTCTTACATTAAGACAGCACTAATACTTATCCGTGAAGCATCACATTCAATCTTAAAAATTTTATTGAAATTAGGCAATTGTAATAAAAGAGCATAATTTAATTTATCTTTTAACAAATTAAAGGCTTTTTTTTTGTTCCTCTCCCCATTTGAAGTTCATATGCTTCTTAATCACTTCTACTTAGGGTGAAGCAATGGTGCTAGAATCCCTCACAAAATGTTGACAGAAGCTTGCCAACCCATGGAAAGTCACAAATTTATGTGTCAGCCACTCCTTAATTGCCTTTATCTTCTCTGGATCAACTTCGGTGCCTTTTGCACTCTCAAAAAATCTGAGAAAAACAACTTTTCCATGCAAAAAAGCACTTTTTCAGATTAGCATACAACTTTTCCTTTCTAAGAACATCTAGCACACATTTTAAATGATTCATATGCTCATCTAAACTCTTGCTATACACTAGAATGTCATCAAAATATACTGCAATGAACTTGCCAATGAATGCATGCCAAATATGATTCATTAATCTCATAAATGTATTAGGTGCATTAGTAAGACCCATTTATATAACCCATGTTTAGTCTTAAAGGTACCTTTCTACTCATCACCCTATTTCATTCTAATCTAATGTATCCACTTTTCAAATCAATTTTAGAAAATATCCAACAACCATACAACTCATCTAACATATCATCTAATCTCAGAATAGGGTGATGATAATTTATAGTGATTCTATTGACAGCCTTATAATCCATGCACATCCTCCAAGTTTGATATTTCTTTGAAACTAATAACACAGGTTTGCACACGGATTCATGTTTTTTTTCACATACCGTTTTGCCAATAGCTCTTCAACTTACTTGTGGTGTTCTTATGTCTCCTTAGGATTGCTCTTATATGCCGATCGATTGGGAATTACTAGACCAGGAATGAAGTCAATTTAATGTTCAATTCCTCTAATTGATGTTAATCCTTTGCAACTTCTTTTGGGAAGACATTTTCATATTCTTGTAACAAAGAAACAACAATACTAGACAAAAATGGTTAAGATCATTAGTGTTCAAATAAGCCTTCTTGTACATAAGTACAATTAATGGCTTTTGAGCATAAAAAACACTTTTACACTCCCTCTCTTTTGCATACAAGCTTTTACCTTTTACTCTTGCTATTAGGTTTTCTTCTTGCTCACTCACTCTAACTTGTTCTTCTAACACTTTCTTTCTATTTTCGCTCTTATTTTTCTTGTTTTTCTGATCGCTCACACTCTTTTTTTTATTACACGTGATCTCACTTTGGTTCCCTCTCTATTTATTTTGACATTCATACACCTCTGTCATTGCAACAAGTGTTACATGTTGACCATTCTTCTGAAAAGAACACTTGTTCTTGAAACCATCATAGATAACACGCTTATCATCTTACCATGGCCTTCCTAACAAGATATGACTTGCATGCATAGGTACAACATCACATAACACCTCATCAAAATATTTTTTAATTGAAAAAGAAATAATTATTTATTTATTCACCTTAACCTCCCTACATTCATTCAGCTAATGTAGCTTATATGGCTAAGGATGTCTCATGCATTGCAATCCCAAATCCTCTACTAAGGTAGTACTAGCTATGTTGGTGTAGCTATCTCCATCAATGACCAAAGTACATACCTTATTATTGACGTGACAATGAGTAAGATGTTCTCACGTTGCTCCTTATCTTCATTCTCCTTCAATTGAAAACACAAAACAAGCCTAACTACTAAGGCTTTTCCATGGACTGCATACTTCATGTCACTTTCTTCTTCAGATGAAGAAGAAGAATCATCTTTACTTTCATCATCGGTCACAATTATACCATTGAATCATATGACCATAGCTCTCTTATTATGACATTGAAAAGTGATATGACTTGTTCCCAAACATTTAAAACACATAGTATCATGATACCTATTAGATTGGGAAGAGTTGGTAACTTTTTTATCACTGACCGCCTTTCCTTTATTTTTATCCTTGTCTTCTTTAAACTTGGCAACAGCTTTATCCTCTTTAGTTTTAGTCCAATTCATTTTCCAAGAATTAGAACCCGAATTTAATGAGGTAGACTTGAGCACCATTTTGAACTTAAGTCGCCTCTCCACTTTCGTAGCAATATGCACCATGTCTTCAAGCTCCACAAAATGATGTAACTTAATCACATTAGCTATCTCTCATTTCAAGCCATTCAAGAAATGTGCCATGGTTGCCTCTCGGTCTTCTTCTGTATTAGCTCTAATCATGGTAATTTTCATCTCTTTATGGTAGTCTTTTACACTCTTACAACCTTGAGTGAGGTTTTGAAGTTGTTCATGCAAATCTTGATAATAATGTCTTGGTACAAAACACTTCCTCATTACAAGTTTCATTTTAGTGCAAGTTTCAATAGGTCTCTCTAAATTTCTATGGTGATTGAGAATAACTTGATCCCACCAAACAATCCCATAATCTGTGAATTGAACTGCAGCAAGTTTCACCTTTTTTTCATCTGAATAATGGTGGCATCCAAACATAAGCTCAACTTTTCGTTCCCACTCTAGATACAAGTCAAGATCATTTTTAATCTAAAATGGAGGAATCTTCATTTTAATGCTACCAATATTTCAGTCTATACCATCATGATTCCTATGCTCCCTTCTAGGCTAATGGTCTTACCTAGCTATTCTTTACACAAATCTTCTAGCATTCATGTACTCTACCTCACTTCTATCATTCTCTTTATCCACTGGCTCATATTCTTCCTAAGGTTAGATATTTGGCCTCTTCCTCTTCTTTTCATTTGGTTAATCTCTTTTTATCCTCGCAATTGTAACTTCTTGTCTGGCCATTCTATTTTGAAGATTTTCAGAAACAACTTGCATTATTTCAAACCAATGTTGCATGGCTCAAAGAGTAAAAGCCAGTTTTGGCTATATTTCTTGCTTTTCTCTACTACTACCATCCTGTTTGGATGCTTCCATGCCTTTTCCTGCCAAATTCATATTTGCAATAATCGAAATTGGTTAGTACCTCACAAAAATTACTTTCTCACGTGTTTATCCTTAATTTAGGTCTTGCACTTATGTTTTCACTCAATTTGGCTTTTGTTTTACTTTAATGATCTAACTCTTTCGTGCCTTTTACCACTATAGAATTTTTTTTGGTTCTTTTAAGAGACTCAGAATGAATCAATCAAAAGTTAAATTCAATTTGAAGCAATTCAAATGAATGATAACTCTTAGATTTGCATATGAACTAAATGGAAATAAAGAAAGGCCAACACAAAGAAGAAAGACATATGAAAATAGAAAATTAACTGGTGAATTTGAAGTAAATACTAAAATATAGGGGCTGACTCAGTTTATGCTTATGAACTAAATACCCAATGAAAAGAAATAAAAAAGGAAACAAAACAATTAACGTTATGTAATTTGTGGTGATTGGGTGTAGGAATAACTGAAACTGCAAACACTAAAAATTAGAAAAATGTCAATCAATCAATTAATTGATTGCAAAAAAAATTGATTAGAAAGAGATTAAACAAGAAACTACCAAGATATTAGAAAAAAAGTACAAAATTTGGTTAATCTGAAATATTAATTAATTTAAGAGAACAAAAAAGAAATTCTAAAGAATACAGCAAAGGTAACAAAATTAGAGAATTGATTAGAGAGAAAGAAAGAGAGACTACCAGGATATCAAAAAAGGAAAAAACAGAATCTAGTCAACCTAAGAGGGTAAAATCAGATTAAACTCACCAAAATTTTAAAACACAAATGACCTCTTTGTTGGTGCATCCAACGTCTTTTTTGCCACCTTTTTTTACTTTCTTTTTTTTTTTCAATTTTTTTATATGGTTAACTAATGATTAGCAACACATTAAGAGGCTAATCAAGATAAGAACAACTTGAAAAAAGAAATAGTAGATAGATTAGCTTGATTTGAACCAAAGTTCTGATGCCAAATGATGCAAAACCTAAAGAACGATGTCCTAAAACCCTTGAATAACAATTTGGATAAAAAAACTAGAAACCTAGAAAAATAATAAAAAAATTAAAATATGATTCTTGACCCGACAATTTAAATAAAAAACACAAACCAAGAATACCAAGGGAATTATAAACTTGACCCAATGCTTTGGTATTAATTATAAACCAAGAATATCAAAAGTTGAATGCAACAAGATTAAACTAACCTTGATAAGTTCTGTTGGAGTCCAGAAAAGAACTCAAAGAAATTTACCACACCAAGAAGACTAGTCTTAATCATCCAAAGAAAAACTGATAAACTGTTTTTGCAATTGCAATAGAATATTTATAACCTAAAGAAAAAAACCCTAAGACATCCTAACAAGTGAAACTCGTATAGGCCTTCTGACAACCAATTATAATGTTAAAACAAAGCCCCAAGCCTAATAACTAGTGTCCCCATGCATGGGCCCTTGATATAGATACTTAAAGTAATTAAAGTAGCATATGGCAGGCATGTGCCACTTATTAAAAAGGTTTGGCCTCTACATATACAAAAGATAAGCCTAAATATCAACATTTGGCCCAATCACTAAATAACTTGCTCATAAGCCTGAAGCAAGTTAACTAAGCGTGGCTGATTGAAGCCCACTTCATCTTTGAAGTCCACATCCATGCCATCTCCATCTTCTGCTTCTTGTATGAATAGCTTCTTGATCAATCCTTGCACAATTTTTTATAGTTGCTTAGCTTGAGCTTGTGTAAAAGGTTCACTCGGCACTTGGAAGTCTTTTAGAACATCATCATTTGGAATGTCTTCTACATTGGCTTATACTAGCTGGATCATATCACTAATTTATAGTTTTCATAAAAAAATTAAACTTAACTATTTAAAAATTGGAAACCAATGTGATGTTTGGTTTGGAGGAATGGTTATTCTATTCCCCCTTATTTGAACTTAAATAGTAATTCAGGCATTTAGTTGAAAGAATGGCCATTCTTCTCCAATTACAGTTAATATCCTGGTGAAAAAGTATTTTGAGGAGGTCAAGAAGGCCTATGGATCATATCAAACATAAATGTAAAGATGAAGCATCAAATGATGTAGTTCAAGGTGCCCGTAGACAAAAGATATGAGAAAATTCATAATTTTGCTTGAATGTGTCGATGCATGGTTCTCATGCATCGATGCAATGCTCTAACGTGCCAAAAATTTGAAATGTCCCCATTTGTATCGATACAACATGTAAATGTATTGATACATGAGCTTATGTATCGATACTAGGCCATGCAAATACCAAAATGTGCATTCTGTAAAGAAATGTATTAATACATATCAACATGTATCAATATAATAGTTCATAGCATTGATACAATGATTATTGTATCGACACACTCAAGGTTTTTGGACCAAATGTATCAATACATTCTGCAATGTATCGATACATACAAGCCACTTTCAACGGTTCAGGCCTTTTTGACTCATTCACCATTGATCCAAAACTCAATTTTAACTAATTTCTTTACATATGAAAAGATTAAAACCCATATCAGATTATGAATTTAGACTTTGAATTAATGAAAACATTTTTTTGAAGTCTAAATTAGATAAAAAAAGGTTAATGTCACATGATCACCCTACCCCTTCCTAGTTTGTTAACCAAGATCACCATTAGCCCACCCTACTTATTGGAAAATCATTTTAGCATTTAAACCGGCCACCCTATGTCCATCACATTAGCAGCAAGTTGCTCCCTACAGCCACTCTATAGCCATCAAGCTGACATCACTTTTTCCTTTTTGAGAATGACCAAAAACACCTCCAATTTAGCTGCAAAATGATGGTATAAAGAGACCATTTATAACTCAGCTAAGGGACTTTTGAATTCCAGCTCATTTTTAGCTTTCAAACACATTCCTACATCAAGAAAACCAAAATCCCATAGCTCTTCACTGACCACCCACAAACAGCCCCAAAACATTCATTCCCAACCATTACACATTCTAAAAATCACTCTCATCCATACTAGAACCAAAACCTCATTGTTTCTCTCTTTTTCTTGCTTATTAACAACAAGGAAAGGAGGGAAATTCAAGCCATCTCTGCTGCTACAACTACTTGGACAAAATTGAAGTCTTACTGGTATAACTTCCTACTTTATCACTTTTATTTTCTATTTTCTAGCATCTTCACATTTTAATGAGCTTTCCATGTTTCCATCATCCTCTTAGGATTCCAATGCATTCTTGTGGCTTTTGGTTGTGGTAGTTTAGGATTTGGATGCCTTAATGCCCCTTTGATCTACAAAATGCCTCATTTCATCCTCATTATTTTGATAGCTGTTGATCATGCATTTTATGCCATATCCATCCATCTTGTTATCCTTAATCCATGTATGAATAATTAGCCTAACACATTTCAAGCGCATTTACACATTAGCTTGCATGAATCATTATCATTTTCAGTATCTATAACATTTTCTTATCAAAATGCATAACACTTTCTTTTTCTAGACCATTGGTAAAGTTAGCATCCCTATTCATGTTATGTGCCATCCCCTTGTATGTTTGTTGTCTTCCCCTTGTCAAAATACATGTTTGATGGCTGTACAAAAAATTGATTTTCAAAACCTCTCTAAGCAAGCATGTTAACCTTAACCAATGAGGACTAGCATGAACTTAGCATTTTCCTTATATTTAGAAAAAATCTTGGGGAAAATTAAGTTTTCCAGATCTAGAATCTTAGTTAAACGAGCTCAAATCTTTTGATTTAAAAAAAATGGCCTTGCACTCGTTCCCGAAATGCTAGTGCCTTGTTTTTAGTCAAAACCTTGAGTGGTATGATCAATGGGCTATTTCATCATCCTAAACTACTCTGGGGGCTATGCAAATGAGTTCGTGACACTCATGCCACTCTTTCCCTTCAGTCATGGACTTTCAAATGTTAATGACTTGAGTTTGGACCCGTAAACATAAAGAAAATGAGAAATATCCCTTATTTTGCTTTGTCCCCTGCTAGCAGCACAACTGTTGAAAATTGAAAAATCACTTTAAAATCCCAAATGGTTTTTCATGAATTTTTTGATATTTTTCTCTCAAATTGTGTCAAATTATCTTTAAAACAATGTCTTATTCACCCCCGGATCAGTTAGGATGAAGGAGTTATGCTTTTTCAAACCTAGACTATCTGGAATCCCTAGAGTTAACAAAGTGCATGCTATTTGGGCCCTTTAGACCCATTAAACAAATTTTCCAAATCTGTCCAACATTTTACCTAAAAAATGCATGAAATTACCTTTTTGTAAAGGTATTATTTGCAATTTTTTGATACCATCTGAGTCCAGAATGATTTTTCAAATTTTGACACACCTTATCCCTCGTATGCTCTACCAGCGGCGAAATTAATCCGAACTTGAAAATTTATTCCCATGGAAAGTGACTTTTTGAAATATTAGGAATATTTTTTAGATTAACCGTCGTCAAGTTACCTTTCTAACAGTATCTTATCCATCCTCTAAAGCCTTCAAACCAATTTAGAATAAATTCATAAATAGGAATAGTGTGATGCTATCCCTGATTTTTAGTTATGGTCAAAATTAAGTTATTTTCCCAAGCTTCGTCTTGAGGCATTCGAATGTCACCTTCTCACCCTGATCAGCCTCGAGAACATGCTTTGACCTCCCACAAGTTCTTATCAAGGCATGAATATATATATATTTTACATCTTTACCATCCTTATTCATAATAATTTCTTTTACCAAAAATCATCGAAACGCTCACACATTTCCTAAATCACAAAGTTTTGTCAACTTAAGTTTTCCAACTCGACTTCTCTAAAGAGTGTCAGACATGTCACTTTTGGGGATACTCCAACCCTGACCTTTTGAGGGGATACTCCAACCTAGCTTTTCAAAATTATTGAGATTGAAAAATCTTTCTTTGTCAAAATGATTTGTCATCCATGATGATACTCTAACCTCGGCCTTTCGAAGGGATACTCTAACCCTGCTTTTCAAAATTGTTAAGATTTAAAAATCTTCCTTTGTCAAAATTATTTGTCATCTACGGGGATACTCTAACCTGATCTTTTTGAAAGGATGCTCAAACCCTGTCTTTCAACTATAATTAATTTTTTCTCCTTCCTGGACTTCCATGAATGTGTTAAACAAACCTCATTCAATCAAGAAACCCAGATGCATCTCAAAAATTGTTGATTCAGTTATTCCCAGATAATTGATGCCAATTGCAAGATAAATTCCAATAGTCCATCCCTTTTCTTTATCATTGCATTGAATGATCCATGTTTTGTTACTTCATTTGTTGCCTTACTAATGTAATTTCTTTGTGATGATTATTTGCTTTCAGGTTTCTAATCATTTCAAATAAAACCGAAGGTAATATTCCACATGCGTATCTCTTCAGTGCCCAAAATGGAATATTCTATTTTTCCAAGTAAAATCCAAATGTCACTTTTATTAAAAATCTCTATATTCCTCATCTCTCTGGGGCATATATAAGATTAAATCTTTTTCATCAAAACCTGGATTTGTATTTCTATAAGATTTATGCATTAAAGAGGATTATATCGAAATAGTAATGAGGTAAGATCGAAAGAATCGAAACCGAGATAAGATATAGCTAGTAAGGTATCGATTTTGGGTGTCGCAAAGAAGTTTGTACCTCTTCATGCGTAACCAACTCTTGAACCCAAACAATAAATCTTTGTACTACGTAGACCACAGGATCGATGTTTTGAGTTTTGTAACTCAAAACATAGGTTTCAATAGGCATTCGATCATGCTTAGCCCGAAATGATCATGATCGAAGGCGACTCCAAGCATTAGCTATTTCGTGATGGTCATCCGAGACTAATGAGATGAGTGATTCATCTTATGGTCCCCCTCATTGCGTCATAAGTCAAGAATCTATACTTTCTCATTCTCATCATGTCGCGAAGGAAAAGTATCGGTTAAGGAGACATTCCCAAGTTAGAAAAATATTTTAAGTCGTCTACACCCATAGATCCGCGAGGATCCACCTCGGGGCATGTTGCGACAAATGTATGCATATATTTCATGATTTCCACTTTGGCCAAATCTGATTGGAATTTTTTATGATGATTTTGTGCCTATTTTTTGTGATAATTTTATTTTTTTATTTTTAGGCCATTTTGCAATATTAATAAACATAGGACTAAATTATAAGATATGGAATTTTTTGAGCAACCATTCTTGCTTGCCGAAAGCTTTATGGCTATATGGAAATTGATTTTGTGTGTTTACAAACATGATTTAGGCATTTTTAACACTTTAGGGGCTCATTTTACAATTTTAGGAAGTTTAAGGACTAAGTTGCAAAAAATACAAAATTATGCTTTATGGCTGAAAGTGTTTGGCCAAACCTTTGTACACATTTTTGCCACTTTTTTTTGGTGATTCTTTGTTGGTTTGATGATTTGTTGTGATGTTTTGTGATATTTTATTATATAGGGGTCAAAATATAATTTTATAGGGGTCATTTTATAAATTCTAGAAACATACTTTTTTAAGGCCAAAGTGTTTGGCCGAATCTTTATTGGTATTTTGCTGTATTTTTTACATATGTTTGCATGTGATTTTTATGATTTTTTTCAGTTTATTTTCTTATGTAGGCACTAAAATGAAAATTTTATAACGCTTAAGGACCAAATAGCAAATTTTCATATTGAAGGGGCAAAATGGACATTTTACTAGTTTTAAAGATTTCTATTATTACTATGGCCTTCCATGGGGATATAGAAATTTTTAAAATTTTTCGTATTTATTCGGTCTTCTGAAGGATACGAAATGTAATTTTCAAAAATTTTAAGTCAAACTTAAAATTTTAGCTTTTCCATTTAGACTAAATTCATCTACTTTTCATCATTTTAGTGTCCATTTGGGTATCGGGATACTTTTACATCTAAGGTATACCCTAAGAGCATTTTGATAATTTTCCTAAAATCAAGTCCTAGATAGTAACCGGGATGCTTTTATGCCGAAAGAGCATATTTAGGATATGTTCATCTAGTTTTGATCATTTTAGTGCTCATTAGGGTTACCGAGATACTTTCACATAGACCTTAGGGGCATTTTGGTAAATTTTCTTATCGAGATGCTTTTACGTTGAAGGTGAATTTTTAGGATTGGTTTAGCTTTCCAAGGTCATTTTAAGGTCCATTAAGTTATCGGGATACTTTCACGTTGAAGGAATATCCTAGGGGTATTTTGGTAATTTTTTAAATTGAGTCTTAGATAGTAACCGAGATGCTTTTATGCCAAAGGTGTATATTTAGGATAGGTTCATCGAGTTCTCATCATTTTAATGCTTGTTAGGGTTACTAGGATGCTTTCACGTCGAAGGTATACCTTAGGGGCATTTTGGTAAATTTCCTCATCGGGATGCTTTTACGCTAAAGGTGAATTTTTAGGATTAGTTTAGCCTTCTAAAGTTATTTTAAGGTCCATTAGGGTTACTGGGATACTTTCACATCGAAGGTATACCCTAGAGGCATTTTGATAATTTTTTTAAAATCAAGTCCTAGATAGTTGCAGTGATGCTTTTATGCCAAAGGTACATATTTAGGATAGGTTCATCCAGTTCCTATCATTTTAGTACTCGTTAGGGTTATAGAGATACTTTCACATCAAAGGTATATCATAAGGGCATTTTGGTAATTTCATTATCAGGATGCTTCTATGCCGAAGGTGAATTTTTTAGGATTAGATAGCCTTCTTAGATCATTTGAAGGTTCGTTAGGTTTACTTCACGTTGAAGGTATACCGATATTTTGGTAATTTTTTTCATAAGGATATTTTTATGTCGATGGTGAATTTTTCGGATTACTTTAGCTTTCCTAGATCATTTTAAGGTCCATTAGGGATATCAGGATACTTTCAAGTCCAAGGTATACCCTAGGGACATTTGGTAATTTTTTCACTAGATGTTTCTATGTCAAAGGCAAATTTTTGGGATTAGTATAGCCTTCATAGATCATGTTAAGGTCCGTTAGGGTTGCCATGATACTTTCGCGTCAAAGGTATACCTTTGGGGTATTTTGGTAATTTATTTCATAAGGATGTTTTTATGCCGAAGGTGAATTTTTAGGATTGGTTTAGCCTTCAAAGATCATTTGAAGCTCCGTTAGGGATACTGAGATACTTTCACGTCGAAGGTATACCCTAGAGGTATTTTGGTAATTTTTTCATCGCTTTTATGTCGAAGGTGAATTTTTAGGATTAGTATAGCCTTTATATATCATTTTAAGGTTCGTTAGGGTTGCCATGATACTTTCATGTCGAAGGTATACCCTAAGGGTATTTTGGTAATTTTTTCATAAGGATGCTTTTATGCCGAAGGTGAATATTTAGGATTAGTTTAGCCTTCCTGGATCATTTTAAGGTCTATTAGGGATACCGGGATACTTTCACGTCAAAGGTAACCTTAGGGGCATTTTGGTTATTTTTTCACCAGGATGCTTTTATGTCGAAGGTGAATTTTTTGGATTAGTATAGCCTTCATATATCATTTTAATGTCCATTAGGGTTACTAGGATATTTTCATGTCGAAAGTATATTCTAAGGGCATTTTGGTAATTTTTTTGGCATATAATTTTACGTCAAAAGTATATATTAAGAATAGGTCCATCATATTAGGTCATAGAGTCCATATTTTTAATAATAAAATTATTTTTATAAATAAAATGTCTCCTAATTAAATTAATACGTAGGATTCCTACCAGAATATGTGAGAAATTTTATGGATTATTTTAATAGCGAGATACACTTTTCAAATATGAAGTCAGGATATTTTGATTAAAAAATAATAATAAAACTTTTCATATTTTGCGTGGTTCTCCAACAAGATGCGATAAAGAATTCTTGTCCACTTGATTCATTGGGTGGGTATGAATAATTTTGTGATTTCAAAATGTAGTAAAACTCGACTTTCCTCAGAATAATAAATTTGTTCAATAAAATATTACGAGAATCATAATTAAATATCAAATATTGAAATCGAATAAAAATCAAATTTATTTCAACACATGATTAATAAGGTATCAATTGCCAGGCATCACAAGAAGGTTGATCTTTACTTATGATTGTAACTAACACCCGGACCATTTCAAGCGATCTCTGGTATGAGCATAGATCTTAGAGTTTGTTTTTATGAGTTTTGTAATCCTTAACATATAAACTCTAGCAAGTGTCTAATCTCACTTGCCCAAAACAGATTAGAGGCGGCTCCATGACTATTCAAAGAAGTCGGGTGAGCAATTCATGTCAACAACTTAGTCCCCAAGTACAAAAAATAAAGAATAATAATCATGATATAGGCCCCTAGAAATAAAAGGAAATAATTA
>JBBYHK010508178.1:51005-63149 GCA_038382065.1 Adansonia grandidieri | reverse complement strand
CAAATTAACTATAATGAATATTAAATCAATAAAATAAATAGCTACAATTTAGGTGTGGGTACTCCACAATTAATCCTATCTAAACATAGGGTCAGGATATGTTATTTTCGATCTAGATTAATTCAAATTATTATTTAATTAATAGAATATTTTATTTAAATTTAATTAAAAAACGTATGATACAAAATACTTTTTTAATATTTAAATAATATAAAACATTTTATTTTTAAGATTCACTCACTACTCTATTTAGTATCCAATCGTACCTACCGAAGAAATATAAGTTTTTTTATTTATTTTTAAATAGTGGATTTAAAATAATTGATTTGTACATTAACTCGCAAGTTAATTCAAAATTTATAGCCACCCTTATATCATTGTTATAAATTTAATTTTCATAATTAACATAATATAATTGATTAATATTATTATAATTTATAATAAAAATTAAATAAATAATTTAAAATTAATTTATACTAATAATTAAAAATTATTATAAAAAATAAAAGTCTCAGCATCAGGGGGGGCCATGAACGCTAATGTAATAGAAAAAGTTATGCAACGCTATGTAATAGGAAAGTTATACACCATCAAAGAGGGTTTGACAAGCCCTTATTCCCAATAACCTTGGAATATATGGCATCATAGTTTTTGAAAGTACAAGAAGTAACGGTTGGAAATTGGTTTTTATGAAACAAGATTAATAGGCACTTATGGGGCCAAATTTAACATGGGATTTACTCACATTTGTGGTTAAATAATTTGTTGGATTTTGTACTCCAATATGATTAATTGAATATGGAATATTAGCATATTTAAAACCAACTACCGATGAATAAGAAATTGATCTCAATGGACCTTTGGATGACAAATGACAAACTTGAAAATTCTCATATATGTGATATTTTATAAGTTTGTCTTATGATTTGAGTCGTGAGCTCATGGCCTCAGGTTTGGTTAATTGAAAATTATTTTGCTATATAATCCTTGTCTGATCAGTAACTTTTCATCTATAAATATCTCAGTATGTGAACTAGTACATTAATTATGGTGATATTGATGAATGTTGTTATGCATATTCATAAACTTCGACTATTCATGAACAATGAATATACATGATTGATAATGAGTATATTCATGAATTATATACATTCATGAATCTAAACATTTATCATAATTAATGGATATTTATGTATTTTGTAAATTCATATATCCTGGATAAATAATATTTAGGCTTTTTGAATCTTATAAATAGGTGCTTTTAGGGGTTGGGATGATCATCAAATTCATTAAAAAATTCTTAAGCTCTTTTATTTCCTTAATTGTTTTGGTTTTTCTAAAGTTTGTATTTTGTTTATTCTTTCTGCTCTAGAGCTTAGGTATTAGTGCTTGTAGAGAGAAAATTATTTCAAATACCATAAGTTCATGACCTTGAAAGCTGTGTAACTTGTTAAGGTGGTGTTGTTGAGATCTTAGAAGGCAATTGCATTATACTCGTGTACATCGAGTAACGGGCAAGTTCACCTCAAGGACAAAAGGTTTAATCCTTGGCAAAAATGATAAGTTCTTTATTCCTTGTCTTTGTTTTGATAAGTTCTTTATTCCTTGTCTTTGTTTTCTACAATAAAATTTTCCAACAAAGTTTGACAAATATGCAAAATAATTTTCCAATAATCTTAGCGAATATTTTGCTTTTATTTTTCTTGTTTATTTGTTTTATTTGTTGGGTTACTTGATAACCAATATTTATAAATATTTATTCTAAGTATATATTGGTTTTATGGCATTTTCTTGTTTTCAAACTTTTGAAAACACTGTGGCAAAGGCTTCTTCGAAAATGAGATTTCCAACATCACCTTTAGTGGTGCATAGTGAAAAACCTAAAAGTTTAATGGATTGAACTTTAAAAGGTGGCAACTAAAGATGATGTTCTATCTGACCACCTTGAACTGGGCTAAGTTCATAATTGAGAATGAACCAAAGCTCTCAGAAAATGAATCTGATTCCACTACTGTGGTTGCTATGGATGCATGGAAGCATAGTGACTTCGTATGCAAGAATTACAACCTGAATGGTTTGGATAATAAACTCTATAACATCTAGAAATCCATTAATAATTCAAAGGCATTATGGGAAGCTTTGGATCGAAATTACAAGTCTGAAGATGCGAGCTTGAAAAAAATTCATAGTCAAAAAGTTCCTTGATTTCAAGGTAGTTGATTTAAAGACTATGATAAGCCAAGTTGAAGAGTTTCAACTAATCTTGCATGAAATTCTTGCTGAACAAATGGCTCTAAGTGAATCTTTCCAAGTGGCTACCATTATTGAGAAATAGGCTTCATCTTAGAAAACTACCTTATGCATACGTGTAAAGAAATAGGAGTTGAAGATATTATTCTAAGATGGAGGACAAATGAGGATAATAAATTATCCATGAAGAAAGCAAGTTAATTTTCAATGGCCTAAAAGGCAAATGTGGTTGCGCACATGGCTAAAACCCATAACAAGAACCAAAATAAAAAGCTTGGTGTGAAAGGAAAAAGCTTTGCTAAGAAATTCAATGGCAAGCGCTTTATAAGCAAGAAGACGGGTCATTAGGCCAATGTTTGAAAAAAATAAAGACTCATCTGGAAAGTCCAAGAAAAGAAAAATTCCTCAAGCCCATTTTATTGAATTTAATGACTTTCAAAGGAAGTTTCAGAAATAAACCTATCTGCAGTTGTTTCTGAGGTTAGCTTAGTCAATAATCCTGAGCAATGATGGGTTGATACTAGTGCTACAAGACATGTTTGTACTGAAAAGAGGATGTTCTCGACTTTTGAGAAGTGGATGGTGAACAACTTTACATGGGAATGTAGCTACCTCTAAGGTACTTAGCATTAGGAAAGTCATTTTGAAGATGACTTCTAGGAAGCTTCTCACCTCTATAGACACTCAATTTTAGTTCGACCCTTTCTTCAACTATTTAAAACATTCAAGATCGAGAATTGAGTGACCGCCTTGGTGAGAGTCGACCTATTCCAGGCAGACCGGGCCTTTTTGAGACTTATTTAGCCATGTCTAGATGGCCGCTTGTGCATAACTAAAAGATTGTAGTTTTGGGTTCGTAGAGAACAAACTTGGATAAAAAAAGACAAACATTGAAGAGAAAAAACTAGTGTTTGAATTTATTTTTGTAAAATTTTGAAATTTAATTTTATATATGATATCATGGTCAAAATTTTCATTTTTATAAATTTTTCAAAATTTTTTGTGAAAATTTGTAAGTCTATCATTGTATATTTTTATCGACACCCATGTAGTATTTATACTGATACTCACTCTTAAAAATCCAAAATTTTCATGAAAAAGCCCATATTGATATTTTATACCATGAGGTATCAAATTTTCAAATTTTTTAATTAATTCTAAATTTTTCATAGTAACACAAGTTTTCTCCCCATAATTTTTTTTTTTTTTGTAAAACTTGCTTCGAGCCCTAGGTTTTTGGTTTTTATTGATAAATATTTTGAAAAGTGCATTGAACTCAGTTTGTTTTTTTTTTTTTTTGCCAAGCTTGATCCCATTATGGAATTTAGTTCACTCATTTACTTTGGAATTTTAGGTTCCATAAGGCTTTGATGTAAAATCTTTTTAAGTCTAAAATTTTTTGCTTCTTTATACTTTCAGATTAAATATTTTGAAATTCATTATTTTTATATTTAAATTTATTTTTGAATTCTTCATTTATTTTCAATAGGAATTTTTTTCTTCCATAAGGATGTTTCTTGCAGGTTTGGCATTTTTAATGTCTTTTTTTTTTTTCACAAATGAAATTTCTTCATGCTAACTTCATTTTGTTAATATAGAATGTCATTCTTTTAGAATCAACACTTAGAATATTTTTTAAATATTTTAGTGTGGTTAAAACATGAAATTTTCCATTACATGAAATTTTCTACTAAGAAAAAACCTTTAAGCATAGAATTTCATTTCTTTTCACCTATGAATTTTCTCGTTTATTTTATTTTCCCGGAATATGGAATATTTCATTTAGTATACGTAAAGTTTCATTTTTTCTTTTAACCCCTATACTTTAGATTTTTCCAATTTTCGACATATTTCTTCCAAATTTTCACTTAAAAGGTCTTGTTAATTAATTTCTTTCATTTGGAATTTTTCTTGGAAATTTTTACTTAAATTTTCACATATTAAATATTTTCTTTTTTTTTATGGGCCAAGAAAATTTTCCTTCTCATAAGCTTAAGGCTTTGAAATTTAGCTAATGTGCCCTAAAACCTAAATAGTTTCCAATAAGTCCACTAGGCCCATTTTAATCTTCCAACAAAGCCCACTAACATTTTTGTATGAACAGTAAATTCTTTAAACTATCAAATTTTATAAGCCCTCATGCATGGTTTTTTTTAATTAATTTCTTTGCAAGAAATTTTTATTTTAATTCTTTGAGGATTTTTACTTTTTTATTTATTTTCTAAATTCTTTCATCTCAAAAATTTTTCTTTGATGAATTTTTACACATCCATTTCTTTGATTCAAAATTTTCTCTTTAGATTTTCATTAGAATTCCTATATGATTAAATTTTTAATTGGGTTTATCACATGTAGAATTTTAATTCATCACTTGATTATATGAATTTGAATCCAACATTACACTTTAGGCCTCATAATTTAAATTTTTCTATAAATTTTCAATTAGGACTTTTTCCACTTAAATTTCATTTATTTCTTTACTTTCAAGATTTTTTTTTTGTTTTACATGCAATTTTCTAATCAAAATTTGTTTGTAGGTAATTTATTTTAATTTTTAATTTATTAGTTTATTTACATGAAGATTTTGATAGACTTGATAGAAACAAATTTTCATATTTACTTGGGATTAATTTGGTTCAAATTAAATTTTTTATTCCAACCAAACTAGTTCGAATTGAATTATTTCCATTATGATTACATGGTTGGAGTTAGATTTTTTTCCTCAACAAATTTAGGTCCATTCCAACCAAGCCCTAAATGTTGGACAAGCATGACATCATAGCCATCATGTTTAGAAGGTGGCTTGTGAGAAATCTATGACAAAAGGCATGGTGGATTATGACATAGATACAAAGCTTTAATTATTTTTCACCAAACATGTAAAAATTAAAAAAAAAAATCATTAAAAGAAAAAGAAAAAAATGGCATATTTAGGCCATTCACATGTTAATGGGGGGTGGGGGATTTTTTTTGTTTTGGCTATCATCTTTTTCTCCTAACTTCTCTTACAAAAAAAAAAAAAAAATACACATTGATATTTTAAGAGAAAATTTTGAGAAGAAAAAGGTTTCTGAAAGGTTTTGAAGGTCTTTTCCTTCAAAGTTTTGTTTTCTACTTCATATATTTTGAATTCCATTTTCTTCTGTCTCTTTTTGGGAGCTTGATGATCCTAATTCCATTAGGTGATTAGTTTGTGCCAATGATCAAATGTGATGGTCAAATTTAGTGAGTAGTGATCAAAATTTTGATGTCTTTACTACTAATTTTTTAATTTCCATAAAGTTAAAATGTTTAAACTCAAAATTCATTTTTGTTGATTTTAAATATGTTCATTTAATTTTTCTTTGTTTCAGGATGGTTCTATATGGTTTATGCCATGCTCATTTTCTATGACACATGCATGCACTAATGTCCAGTTTTGTTGATAAATGAGCATTCATGATATGTATTGGTTCATGAAATTATATACAATTATATCATGCCATTTCATATGTTACATATTTCATTTTTTTCTTTAATTATTTATTTCATTTTTTTTAAATATGAGTTAATTGTGAATATTTTTGTGTTGATTATGAGATCACCTATATTTATGTTTTTATTTGTGAATATTGTTGTGTTGATGTGAGATCATATCCATTCATTTTATGAAATAGAAGTAGTGTTTAAGTTCATGCATGATGCTATTTTAGCATGAAAAAAAATTCTTGGATGAATTTTGAGTTCAACAACTATGAAAGGAATTTTTGTGAATTTTCCCTTCAATTTTCAAAGTGATTTTGAGTTGATTTAGTGATAATATAATTTTTAAGGGGCAAATTATAATTTTTTCAAATTTCTAAACCATTTTAGGGTGTTTTTATATCTGGCTAAATGCTTAGGGTTTAATTTGCTATTTTTTCAAATTTTATTTTCCATATTTTAGGCCATACCATGCATGGTTGAAACATTTGAGACCATTATATAATTTTTCCTTCTATTTTTGGTCATTTAATTATTTTCCATTCATTTTTCTATTTGCAAATTTAAAAAGGTTAAGGACTTTCTAGCAAAACCTTGCATTTTAGAGCTATCTAGATCATTTCTCATATAGATTACCCTCTTAGGGCATTTAAGATAATTTAGATGTATTTATAGTATTTTTCCACCATTAAAGGATTAATTGTAATTTTGCAAACTTTAGGTCCTATTAGCAATTTTTTTTATTTAGGTCACATTTGTCTTATAAGTTTCCCACTTAAGGTATGATAGTCCTTTCATGTTATTAATGAATCTTTTAAGGTACTAGGATACTTTTATGTCAAAAGTATACCTTAGAGGGCATTTTAGTAAATTTACTTTAAAGCTGAGTTCTTTAAGGTTATTGGGATATTTTCACATCAAAGGTATACTTTAGGGATAGGTTAATCGTTTCATGATGTTTTTAAGTCTTTTAGGGTTAACGGGAAACTTTAATGTCGACGGTATACTTTAAGGGCATTTTAATAATTTTACCTTAGAATTGAGTCTTCTCGGGTCATCGAGGTACTTTCATGTTGAAGGTGTGCTTTAGGGATAAGTTTGTCATTTCATGTCAGCATCTAGTCTTTTAGGGTTACTAGCGTATTTTCATATCGAAAGTAATACTTTAGAGAACATTTTAGTAATTTTGTCTTAGAATCAAGTCTGTTAGAGTTACTGTGATACTTTCATGTTGAATGTATACTTTAGGGGATATTTCTCTTCAACCGAATCTAAGTTTTTCGAGTCTAGTTTTATGCTCCTCATCAAAATTAGGTTTTAGGATGAGTCTTTCTTATTTTTTTAACAAAACTGGGATTTTTCAAAAATTAAGGTTATAAACAACAAATTTTATTTAAGTAATTTTTGGGTAACTCATTATTCAGAATGGTTCAATTATTCAGGCCACCTTTAATTTGGGTTTGTTGGATCCAAACTAATTGGGCTTAATTCATTTTAATTTAAGCTTATTTTGAAAAATGCAAAGAAAAAAAAAAGAGTGGCCTGGGTTTTGGACCCAAGCCACTGTTGTGAATTGGGTTGTTTATGACCCATACACTCAAACATAAATTCTTGTCATAAAATAAAAAAATAAATCAAAAAGAAAAGAAAGAAGCGACCTAGGTTCGATCCCAGGCCACCTTGTAATATGGTTACTTATGACCCATACGCTAAGCATGACTTTATATCATAAAATCACAACAACAATTGAAAAAGAAAAGAAAAAAAATTAAAAAAAGGAGTGGCTTGGGTCCCTCTTGTGAAATGTGTCATTTGTGACCCATAAGCCAAGGCTAAATTCTTATCACAAATTTTTAAAAAAAAAAAAGAAAAAAAGAAAAGACAAAAAAAAGAAGAAGGTCGGCTGCCATGTTCAGCATGGTAGTGGCTTTGCCAACATGCAAAGCCAACCATGGCAATTTCTACCATGGATCTAGTTCCCAAGCCACTAACCATTTTAGGCTTATTTGGTGCATATAACCACCAGAAGAGAAAGTTGAGAGGGAAGAAAAAATAAAAAAAAAATCTTAGAAAAAAATTCTTCAAAAACTTAAAAAAAAAACACAAGCTTTCAAAGACAAAAACACCAAAAAAAATAAAATAAAAAATTCAAAGTGTAGTTTTTTGGTTAAGGAGGCTTCGATGCATATTTGGAGAATCCCAAGGTGAAAATGAAGCTCATATATAGAAAGGAAAAACAAACTAGAGTTTGAGAACAATCCAATGGTTGATGATAATTGGATTTGAGGTAAAAGGTTCAAATTTCTCTTGTAGATTTATAAAAATCTGACTTAGGGTTTAGAAAGAAGAGGTCAAAAATAGCCTAGAAGAGAATTTTGGGAGCCAACGACCACTGTGAATGGTGACTACGATAGTGGCTGATGGTCAATGTGGTGGCCGATCATTGATTTTTGTTTTTTTATTTTTGTATTGTAGTTTTAGGGTTAGGAAGAACAAAAAAGAAAAAAAGAAGAAGAAGAAAGAAAGAAAAAGAAAGAAAAAAGAAAAAAGAAATAAAGGAAACAAAAAGAAAGAGAAAGAAGAAGAATTGAGTGGGTTGGAATTTAAACCCAAGCCACCCTAGATTAAGCGTAACCCATGGCTTGACCTGACTTAGCTGTAAAATAAAAAAAATTAAATTGAGTGGCACCTGTGTGAAAGAGAAGAAAACCATCCACTAAACCACACAATCATTCAGTTATAAGATACAAAAATGTTAAAAAAAAAAAGATAGTTTGATGTAGGGCAGGCTAAACATATGTTTATGTCTAAAGTTGCAATTTTATTATTATGAGATGCTTGTTTAAATGCCTTATGATGATATTTGTTTTATGCCTCTGATTTTTTATATTATTGATTTGGTTTTTTAGTTTTTATCATACTACTTTGATGTGCTAAGGTATATATATTTTTAAAAATATACCCTAAGTTAGATTAAGATTAACCCAAATAATAGGACTAATTGTGGTCTATTATTTTTCACAAATTGACACTTTAATTTTGGGGTAATATTAAGCTATTTATGTTTGGAATTCAAGGTTAAAAAAGGTTAAATCTTTTGTTTTCAAAAATAAATGTCCCTTTTAAGTGTCCAAATTTGTTTATGCCTTGATCTTTGCCTAGAGTCCTTGCATTTATGACATGGTCAATGGGCTATTTCATTGTCCCAAACTACAAGATCGTGTAAATGAGCTCGTTAAGCCCATGTCATTCATTCTTTTCTACCACAGATATTTGGATGCTTGTGGCTTAAATTTAGATAAAAAAATCTAAGAAAACTAAAAATTTCCCTTATTTTATGCTGGCAACATTGTATTCACAACTTAAAAAATTATTTTCAAACCATAAACAAATTTTCATGAATTTTATGACATTTTTACCTAAAAGGCATCAAATCATCTTTCAAATAGTATCTAGTTTGCCCTTAGATCATTCCAGATAAGGGAGTTACAATTTTTTGAAGCTTTGCTTTCCAGAACCCTTAGAATTAGTGATTCACATTCTGTTTGGGCCATTTTGGCCCACCAGATGATTTTTTTGGATTTTCAAATATTTTTCCTAAAAAGTTCATGATTTTTTTGGAAAGGTATCATTTACAATTCAAAAATTCCTTATGACTCTGAGATGATTTTTCAAAGTCAGTTGCCCTACTTCCCCTGCATATGCTACCAGTGTTAGACTAGTCCCTACTTTGATAATTGTTTCCACATATAAGGCACTTATCAAGTTACCTTTCTAGCGGTACCTTATGTGACCCTTGAAACCTTCAAATTTTTCTGAAATAAAATTGAGAAGGGGGACAACATGATGCTATCCCTTGTTTTCAACATTACTCAAGATTAGTTGCTTCCTTTGAACTCCCACTCTAAGGCATTTGAATGCCTCCATGTGATCCTGATGAACCTTGTCTATCGAAAGGAATACGTATTGACCCCCTGTAAGCTCAGATCAAGGCTCGAACAATTTTTAAGCTTTATCATCCTTATTTTTAATCAATTTTTAATAAAAAATTACCTATTTTGTCAAGAATTTGTCAAAAATGTCATTTTATCAAGAAATCACTAAACCTTTGTTAAGATAAATCCTTTGACGTCATCTCTCTAAAATCATTGAAGTTTCTATTGGGATGCTCCAACCCCATTCTCTGAAGGGATACTTTAACCTCGCTTTACAAACATCATTCAAATTTCAAAACTTACCAAAGTTTTCACCTATGGGGATACTCCAACCCCTTTCTTCAAGGGCATACTCCAACCTCACTTTTACAAACCTTATTCAAATTTTAAAATTTACCAAAGTTTTATGGGGATACTCCAATCCTATCTTTTGAAGGGATTCTATAACCCTTTTTTTTTCAAAAATTGTCAATAAATAGTTAATTTTAGTCAATTTAAATTTGTCAATCTAATTTTTCTCAAAATTGTTAAGAAAAAAATCAAAATTTCTCTCTTTGGATTTCCTTTGAACTTTTGAATATTTAAACCCAACTTTTATGCTTCAATTAATGAATGGATCCTAACATGTCTCTAAAATTGTTAGCTCAGTTATTTCAAGATAATTGATGACAATAACAAGATACATTCTAATCATATCTTCCCCTCTTCCCTCTTTTGTGATTTATTTTATGCAATAGCATTTCTTTTTCATCTTACTAACACGTTTTTCCTTTGTTGTTCATATTTTATTTATGTTTTCAAAGATGTTTTCAAAAAAATCACAAAGGCAATGTTTTGTGTTGGTATTTCTCCAGTGCTTGACATGGAATACTTAATTTAAAAAAATTAAATTTGAAGATCATTTTTAGTTACAATCTCTATGTTCCCCACTTCTCCAAGGCTCATATAAGATTCAAATTTTCTTTAAAATCTGCATTGACTATTTTATACAAAATTCTTGCATTAAAAGAGGGATTATATCAAATAATGATAAGTCAGAATCGAGGAAATTGAAACCAAGTTACGACATGGCTAGAAAGGCATCGATTTCGAGGGTCGTAAGGAGTTTTGTACCTCCTTGTGCGTAACCAACTCCCAAACACAATTGCCAAATCTTTGGACCATGTGGATAGTGAAACCAATGTTTTGAGTTTCGTAACTCGGAATATTCATTTCAATAGGCATCTAATCATTCTTAGCCCTAATGGTGGTGACTCCAATGGTTGGCCACTTTATGGTGGCCACCCAAGACTAGTTGGATGAGCGATTTGTCCAATGGTCCTATTTCAGGGTCAAGAGTCGAGAATCTATACTTTCTTGCTCCCATTATATCAAAAAAAAGGAAGCGTCCTGATTGAGAGGACATTTCCCTATCAAGAAATACTTTTAAGTTATGCGTACTTTTTTTGCGAGAGGCACATTGCAAACAGCTTAATGACTCTATTGGGGACAAATTTAGAGAGTTAGGCTTATGACTTGCTATTTCTTTCTTCGTTCTTATTTTCTTCAATTTTGGTCATTATTTAACCATAATCCTCTTTCATTTTTGTCTACTAATCTTTTATTTGTCGTGATTTTTATCATAAGATCGTCTAGGATAATTGCATTCCTGAATAAATATCAATTTAATAAATATAGTGATATGGGGTAAACAAAAGGTTTGATTGTTTCCCTGACACACACTATGCACATGCATTTGCATTAGACTCTTACTAAACTCCATGGTGAGATTAGTATCCTAATTATTAGGAGAAAATAAGCTATCCACTTTCATGAGTAACCTCTACATTGGCATGGCAAGACCTTGATAGTTGTAAATTACCAATGTTTCTCAAAAGTAACCCTCTGCATTTGCATAGGAAAATACATCCACCAGATAGAACCTATTTTGCCAAACCTATGATAGGCCTAAGATCAGGGTGCCTTGATTATCTTTACTAGATGGAAGAGTGATCTGTATACCATAAGTGTCAACTTAAACTTATATAGTAAACCCTACAAGCCAAACCATGTTAAACCATATTGGAGTGCTGCTTAATAACCCAAATAAAATAGGGTCACTTAATGAAACTCTTTTTACCTTTACTCCTGTACACCATGGTTATGTAGGCGATGATGGATAAGCATCATTCTCTGCATTTGTTACTTTTCATGATCATCTCTTAGGGTATGTCATTATGTTCTATGGCTAACCTTCTTTAATAAGTAGGTGATGACAAGTAAATGTCATTACCTACAATGCACCACGTCATCTTAAAAGAGTCATATTTGACTTAAACAAACCATCATGTTGTCTAAACAATGGCTTAATGATGGTGACGAATGAACATCACCACTTAGTCGGTCAATTTATCCCCATAAGGTATCGTGTTATCTTATCACAAGTAATTTTTCTTTTGACCCAGACACACTATTATGTTATCCGTTTGCTATCATAATTATCGTGTTTGCCCCTAGA
>JBBYHK010508178.1:31785-50905 GCA_038382065.1 Adansonia grandidieri | reverse complement strand
TAAATTTCATGGTGCAATTTTGTTTCTATTCTTTTATTATTTTGCTTATTGTTTTGAATATTCACTAACTTGCTCCCTCTTCTTTTTGTTTGATGCATGCATCATTTCATTATAATCATCATCATTATGGGACAATTGGCCAATAGTTCAGTGTTTAACCAGGGGTGTCTATCATGGAGCAATAGTCCACTTTTGATATAAAATCTTTTGAAAAGGTCTGAGCATGGTCAGAACGTCGATGGCATGAAGATGGGGACATTCTCAAATTCAAGTCAATCTCGATGATGCATGAAAGGGTCAAAATAGGCTACCATAGAATGATTAGCAAGACCTGAAGCATATATGGGCTAGTTGGAACAACAACAAAGAGGAATTATTCATGAAGAGATATGGAGACATAGCCCTTTTACTCTAAGTTTATTTGGATGTTGGTCTGTTACGAGCAATATCTCAGTTTTAAAACCTAGCCTATCGATCTTCATTTTCAATCGTGAAGATTTGGTTCCCACGATTGATGAATATACCGCATTATATTGAAAGAGCCAAGACTGACAGAATATACTGTAAGGCTTTGCAACCTTGACCTTCAAGAAAATATTAGCTTAAATTCTTGGCACAACGGAGTCCTTGACTGAGAGTCATATCAAGAAAAAGGGTAACAGTAAGTGCATCTTATAAACCTACTTAAAGGAAGTGATGGCAAGTACCACTGACATCTAGAAAATCCAAGATAACTACACTCTAGCAATATATGATCTGGTCATATTTCTGAAAACACTAGGCTATATTGAAATGATGGTAGTAGATTTCTTTTCATCATTATGTGCAACATCAATCTCACACCCGCCATCATCGCTGAAACTATTCAAGCTTTTAGTCTTTGGAAGAAAATTAGGATAAGTCATTTCATTAGATGTGCACCATTTCTTCGTATTTAGCTTGCCAGCCACTTTTACCTCAAAGTAAAGAGAATGTCATACAATTTCTTGACCAATTTTAGCCCTATCACCAAGGTCCTTCAAAAAGAGTCACCCTAAGACAAGTCAGAGGAGCAATGGGTCCAAAAAGTTTGGAATCTTAGAGTGAAAGAGGTGACATTAAAGGCCCCTTGGTTTTCACTACAGACAATCAATATCGATGCAAAGATTTGTATGCCACTTATGGGATTATGTGGAAGCACTAGTTACACACCATTTTAGTCTTATGACAGTTTACAATGTCGACAATTCATTCCCTCTATCCAAGACCTAATGCAATTGGATTTCGACTATGGTGAACCTGGTTACAAATCTAAAGTTTAACTAGCCTTTCATGCTTAGAGACAAACCTATTGTATGGAGTGGTATTGAAGAGGAAGTAGCATGACTCTGGGATAGGAGGAGTGGAGAATCAATTGTGTAACCTTGTCTGATGTTGGAACATCATAAGTATTAATTAATGAATTTCCCTTTGAGATCGAAATACTCAAGCAAGAATTCGAGCAAGAAAATTTAATATTCGCCAAGGAAATCACTCATTTGAAAGAAGAGAAAAGTCAATCGGGAATGGACCTTTATCTTCAGGATGATGAAATGAATCGAGTCATCAAAGAGAAAAATCCTCTTAAAAAGGATCTTGAAAGCCTGACAAAAAACAATATGGCACTTAGTAAAGTAAACAAGGTTCGACGCCTTGGTAGGTTACACCAGAATAAGAGGTAGAGATTACTACCCTTAAAAAAAAGTTGCATCGATGGAAAGAAGTGGCCAGGGTTAATAAGGAGAAATTTGTCAAAACCTATGCCCTCATATCAATTTACTAAGGAAGAATGGATGTTTAGAAGCTCGAGCCTGAGACTCAAAAGCAAACTAGGTTAAGAATGAAGCTCTTACTCTTAAAATCCAAGACTTAAAGCATTCTTTACAAGTTCACTAAGGTCAGGTTGATGAACTAGTTAAGGCTTCTGAACAACAAAAATGAGAATGGCAGGCGATGATTGACCAAGCATGTCTAAATTATCAAGAATGGGACCACAGCAAATCAAAAAGCCCAGTTAGAGGCAAATCCTTGAGGCAAGACATCATATCCATTGGGACCACAGTAACAATTCCTGAGCTTTTTAGAAGACATGATTAAACAATGTAATCATGTTAGATATTTTCGAATGTAATCATGTCACTATTTGTTGCTGTATAAAAGATGCTATTGGTGAAGCTATTCTACAAGCTAATTGTCTCTATTGCATTTTCATATTTAATTGTATTATTGTATTATCTTTTTTATGCATCAACATCAATAATCATTTATTGCCATAAGTCCATACTTATCACCATTTCATTATGAGCAATCATTAATAAGCACATTTAAAATAAAAAAATCTAATACAAGAATGGTCATAAAAGTGCAAGGGATTCTGAGATCAAGCAAGGAACATGAAACTGATTTTTTCCATCGCTATAATACACACCACCGCAAAAGGATCATGAAAAATGATCATCAAGCACGTGTTGAACATCTTGAGTTAATGTACAAGGAACTTAGAGATCAAATGCTCCATTGGCAAGACGAAATGCAAGCCTAGATCATGAAACTCATAGAGCTAATGACTACCTCCACTAAGGAAAAAGGATAAGCTCGTATTGTTGATACGGGAAAAGAACTGGCTAACCTAGAAAAATTACCCTACCAATAGTACTAAAGCTACCCTAGAAGAAACTCACCAAGAGCATCAACCTAACATAATGCCAGCCCCGTTGGTACCACTAATAATATACTTAAACCCTATGGTAGTGAATCAATTCATCCCTATATTTCAAAAGACAAATATAGGAGTCTCTTCGACCGATCCCATAGCCCTTAACCCTGACGAGCAAGAGAGGATGAATGGTAAAATATATGCAATGTCTGTCAATGACATAAGCAAGTTTCAACTTTTAGAAAAGCCCTTTCGAGTTATTGAGGAGAGTCATAAATTCAGAGTCATTGACATTGAATCTTTATCTTTAGTGCCCAACCTTGTCATTCCCTAAAAGAACAAAGTACCAGATTTTGAGAAGTTCAAAGGAACTGCTAACCCTACTATACACATCTAGATATACCTCAGGAAGATGGCAAGGTGCTAGAAAAATGAGAAAGTCTTTATCCATTGGTTTCAGCATAGTTTGATTGTGGTAGCTACTCGATGGTACATCAAGCTTGATAATGTCGAAATTCAATCATGGGCTGATCTGGCTAGGGCCTTTTTAAACCAGTACCAGCATGTATTAGATTGGGCTCTTGACCGTTTCTTTTTTATGAACTTAGAGAAAAAGCCATCCAAACATTTTAGGCAATATGTTTAAGGATGGAAGGAAAAAGCAGCTTTGGTCCAGCCCTCTCTAACTGAGAAAGAGATGACCATGACATTCATCAAAACTTTGTTTGCTCTATTTTATAAAAAAATGATAGACAATACCACTAAAAAGTTTGACGATCTAGTTTTATCTGGTGAAATGATTGATGCAACAGTTAAGAGTATCGAATGTCTGCAGACGAGTTATATGGATCAAGTAAGAGGCCTGCTACTAACAAAAAGAGAGAAAAAAAAAAGCAAATGCCATAAGCTATGCCAACCTATCCCAACCAAACCAGAATCAAGTGCCTGATCCTTAATATTTAAGTACACCACGATTATGATACCTCCTTAGTCAGATTATGCTGTAACCTATAACCCATGCTTTACTGTCCTACCAAATCCACCATGAAATAACTAATTACAAGCCAACCAAAATGTCAATAATCCTATCAACAATGTACCAAATAATCAGGGTGCAAACTAGTGAAGACAACAATTCGACCTCATCCCTATGACCTACAAAAAGTTGCATCAGGCTCTGCTCCAAGGGCATCTAGTTACTCTGTATATATCCTAGAGAAGAAATATCTATACCCTTAGTAGAATAATCCCAATGCCTATTACGATTATTATGCTGGGGTAGTGGCCATTATACTGAGAATTGTATTTTTTTCAAGCAGAAGGTATAAAGCCACATTGATTCCAAGGTTTTGTAATTTGGGATAAACCAAGTGTTGAATATCTCTACGAACCCCCTAGTAAACCATGCTGAGCCAGTAATAAACATGATTGGTGTCGAGGACGATAATGAGGTCAAGAAGAACATAGAAGAAGTTAGGATACCAATGAGTCTGGTTTGGCAGATATTCATTCAGGCAAAAATGTTTAATGCAATTGAAAGATTAGAAGAAAAACTTGAAGATTGTTATAACTTCCATACTATTCATGCCTATGCTTTTCAGGCATGTAAAGAATTATGGGTAATAGTCCAGAAAATGATGGATGAAGGCAACATTGAATTTTATGACAAGAAGTTAGCAATTCCCATCGAATCGATGAATATGATTAGGCAAGAAACCACTGTATGAAAGAGGATCGCCCTCTATCCTCTATGGATAATAAAATTTTAGGGTGAGTTCTTCAACAACGATGTAGAGGCTGTTCATAAAACCTCTTGCACCAATAAATCCATTCCCTAGAAATATGAGGGGTAAGTCATGATAATCGGGGAGCCTACTTAATTAACTGCTATTGTTGACTTGTCAGGGGCTAGCCATTTAACTTGCAATGGGAGATTTTATGGTCCCCCCGCTCAAGAGAATCAAAAGATTGAACATTCTTTAGGTCAGAACCAAGGATTTAGAATTTGAGAAGATTAAAAAGGTAGTGAATGAGAAATAGGCCATTAAGTTTTTGAAATTTATCAAGCACAGTAAATAGAACATTATCGATTAGTTGAGCAAACAATTGGCTAAGATCTCTATGCTGTCCTTACTTCTTAACTCAGAAGTTCATCAAAATATGTTTTTAAAAGTGTTGAACAAGGCGTATATGCTACTCGATGTTTTCATAAGCAAATTTGATTGCCTAGTGAACAATAGCACCGCTGATAACTACATCTTGTTCACTAATGACGAGATCCCTCACAGTGGTAGAAGTAGCTATAATGCCCTATATATCAATACCCACTGCAAATGTCATATCTTCCAAAAGTTCTCATAGACAATGGTTTTGCCCTCAATGTCATGCCCTTGGTGACATTAAACAAGCTTCCTATTGATGCCCCCACATCAAGCACAACCATACGGTGGTGCAGGCTTCGATGAGACTTGTCATCGAGTCACTGAAAACATCACTATTCCATTCTAGATAGGCCCATGCACCTACGAGATTGATTTTTAGGTAATGGACATCGTCCCAACCTACAATTGCTTGTTTGGGAAGCCGTGGATACATTCAGTCAGGGTAGTACCCTCGTCTTTGCATTAAAAGCTAAAATTCATGATTGATGACAAAATGGTCAACATTGGAGCCGAAGAAGAGATGATTACCATTGTTTTTACCAATGCCACCCATATCAAACTAAATGAAGATGCACTTAAGCCATCTTTTCAGTCGTTCAAATTTGTCAAAACTACATATATAGGAGAAAGCCTACCGATAGTTGAGACTTAACTATTAAGGAATACCCATATAGGTTTAAAGTTGATTGTTGCAAGGGTTATCGAGTCAAAAAAAGGGCTTGGTAAAAATCTATAAGGAATGGCCAGAACTTTCAAGGTTATTAGCCAGGTCGATAAGAAGGGTTTAGGATTTAAGTCCATCATGCAGTACAAGAAACAGTAAGCTAATAAGGTTTAAGATAAAATGTTGGCTTATTTGTTAGGTCAAGAATTGAGACCAAAACCAGTGGTATTCCCACTAATCAGTGAGACCCTTTACTCAGAAGGATATCCGAATTAGTCAAAAGGAAAGAAAGCCACAGATGTATGGTCATTCTAGATTGGCCTTTTTGCAACCTCCACATCCATGCTGTTGATGATTAGTTGAGCCTATTGAAGCTGAGTAATGAAACCTACCTTCATTCACTAGAATATGTTCTTGATAGCAAGGTCATGTTGGAAACCCTTATGCTTTTTAAGTCTATTTCTATGTAATGTTAAAAATAAAAAAACCTACTTACTTTTACCCAATAGCTCGTAGGGATCTTACAATGGGCATTTTTTATCAGATATTATCAACAAAATAGATTATTGCAAAAAACATTTCATCTTATATGCCCATTTTCATTCTCTGCCCTTGCTCTAATTCTTTGTCTATATATATATTTTTGTCTATATTGTTTATTTTTGGGTGTTATGATTGAGTAACTAAATGTTTTAGATGAATTCCCAAAGATTGATTTCAAACGGACAATATATACCAGCGAAGTTGATTTTGACAAAGATTTTGAGGAGAATTCCATGCCATAGGATCTATTATGATTGGTCAAGCATAAAGGAAAACAGAATTTACCCCATAAAGAACCAATTAAAGTCATAAATTTAGGGACTAAAGAAGATCAAAAAGAGGCTAAAATCGAAACTTTCGTAAAGATCAAAAATTGGCTAAAATCGAAACTTTCGTAAAACCCTATACTAAGACCAAACTGATAAACTTACTCCAAGAGTACCGAAACATATTTGCCATGTCATATCAAGACATGCTTTGATTAGAAACTGACATTATGGTCCACAAGTTTCCCCTCAAACCTAAATGCCAACCAGTCCAACAAAAGTTAAGGAGCATAAAACCAAAAATTCTCCTTAAGATCAAAGAAAAAGTCAAGAAACAATTTGAGCATGATGCCTCACAGTAGCCAAATATTTGAAGTTGGTTGCCAACATTATCCCAGTCCCCAAGAAAGATAGCGAAGTATAAATGTGTGTTGATTATCAGGATCTGAACCAGGCTAGTTTGAAAGATAATTTCCCATTGCCTTATATCGATACTTTGGTCAAAAATACAATTAGGAAACCTTTGGTCTCCTTTATGGATTAGTTTTCGGGTTATAATCAAATTAAATGGCACTGAGGATATAGAGAAAACTACCTTCATGACCATATGGGGCATATTGCTATAAAGTCATGCCTTTCAAGCTAAAAAATGATGGGGCAATTTATCAAAGAGCCATGGTGACATTAGTCCGTGACTTAATGCACAAGGAGATTAAAGTCTGAGTGGATGATATGATCGCCAAGTCAACAAGAGAAGATGAACAGGTCACAGATCTTCAAAAATAATTCAAACAGCCATGAATATTTTAGCTAAAGTTAAACCTTACCAAATGTACTTTTGGTGTGACCTCGAGTAAGCTAGTAGGCTTCATTGTTGGTAAAAAAGGTATCAAAATTGACCTAGATAAGGTCAAAGCTATCTAAAACATGCCATCACCTCGAACCTAAAATGAGGCAAAAAGCTTTTTAGGAAGACTAAACTACATCTCTAGATTTATATCCTAACTCACTGATAAATTTGACCATATCTTTTGGCTTCTTCCCAAACATAATTTTAGGGAATGGAATGAGGAATATCAAGAAGCATATGGCAAAGTCAAACACTATCTATCAAACCATTAATGCTAGTACAGCCAGTTCTTGATTGGCCTTTGATCTTTTACCTAACGGTCTTCCATAAGTCTATAGGTTGTGTGCTTGGGTAGCATGATAAGTTAGGAAAGAGAGAACAAGCAATTTACTACTTAAGCAAAACATTAACAGAGTGTGAAAACAACAACTCCATAGTTAAGAAATTATGTCGTGCTTTGGTTTGAAAGGCTTGAAAACTCAGGCAATACATGTTATACCATACCATATGGCTAATCATGAGACTTGACCTATCAAGTATTTATGCAAAGCCCCTACACTATCAAGAAGATTGGCTAGATGGCAAGTCTTTCTCTCCCAATATGACATCATCTAATTTTACCAAAAGGCCATCAAGAGTAGCATGATCGTTGACTTTTTAGTGAGCTAGGCACCAAACAAATATGAACCTTTGAACATTATTCCCTAAATAGAGATATGATATGTATCACTAAAGGGGAAGATATCAATAGTCATGATTGATCATGGAAAATGTATTTCATTGGAGCATTAAATGCTTTGGGGCATGGAATTGGAGCAATATTGATTTCACTCTATGGAAGTCATTATCCTTTTACAGCCAGAGTAAACTTTGACCACCTTAACAATATAGAAAATATAAAGCTTGTGTCATGGGGCTCTAAGCAGCTATTGAGAGAAATGTCAAGACTTTATAAGTTTTCAGTGACTCAACCCTAGTCATCTACCAACTAAAAGGAGAGTGGCAAACACGTGATGCTAAACTAATTCATTATGAGAAATTGATCTTAAAACTCAAAAAAGAATTTGATGATATTAGCTTTCAGCACTTAGCTCAGGAAGAAAACCAAATAGCCGATACCTTAGCCACCTTGTTATCAATGTTCAAAGTTAATTGAGAATCATATGTCATTCCTATTCAGATGAGCATTTATATGACTTTAAAACATTGTCAAAATGTTGAAGAAGAAAGGACGACCTACCATGCTATCATGACATCCTTCTTTCTATCATTGATCAACAGTACCTCAAAGATGCCACAGAAAATAATGAAAGGACTATCAGGAGAATGGCTATGGGGTTTATTCTAGATGAGGAAATCTAGTGTTACCCAATTGCATCGATGCTCCTAAAGCCAAAAAGATCCTGAAAGAAGTTCATAAGGGATTTGTGGCACGCATGCTAATGGGCACCAGATGGCCAAGCAAGTCATAAGATCAGGTTATTACTGGCTAACTCTCGAAAGACACTGTATCAACTATGCTAAAAAAAATGTCATATGCAAATAAGATCAACATTTCACCCTCATCACTTCATGTCATGATGGGTTCATGGACCTTCTTTATGTCAGGCATGGATATGATTGGGTTTATCACCCCAAAGGCCTCCAATGAACACTGATTTATCCTAATGGCAATTAATTACTTCACTAAATAGGTAGAAGCAACGTCATATGCCAATGTCACTAAGTCAATTGTTTATAAGTTTGTAAAACAGGACATCACCTGTTGATATGGTTTTCCCAAACAAATCATCACTGACAATGCTCACAACTTGAAAAATAACCTAATGCTAGCAATATGTTCCAAATTTAAAATCCAGCATTAGACCTTTATACCATACTAGTTGAAAATGAATGGGGTAGTCAAAGTAGCGAATGAGAATATCAAGAAGATAGTTAAGAAAATGCTAAGACTTACAAAGATTGGCATGAGAAATTACCCTTCGTAGTTCACACATATCAAACGTCAGTCCTGACATCTAAGGGTGCTACCCCATTCTCCTTAGTCTACGGGATAAAAGCCATTCTACTTATTAAAGTCGATATCCCCTCTCTAACAGTTTTAATGAAGGCTAAACTCGAAGAAGCTAAATAGATATGATTAGCTAAACCTTATCAAAGAAAAATGAATGAAAGCCATTCATCATAGGCAAATGTATCAAAAGCATATGATTAGGACCCATGACAAGAAGGTTTACCCTCGTCAGTTTCATGAAGAAGGATTACTCCTCAAGAAAGTCCTCTAGATCCATTAAGATACTTGAGGCAAGTGGATTCCTAATTGGAAGGGACCTTATGTTGTTAAACAAGCTTTCTCCAAAGGGGCCTTAATCCTAACAAAAATGGATGGCAATGTCTTACGCAACCTAATCAATTTAAACTCCATCAAGAAATATTATGCAAAAAGGATGAAAATATGATAGGGCATCCTCAGTAAAAAAATAACAAACAAAAAAATAAAACAAGCACTAAAAAATGAGGTCTTGGATGAAAACCTAAAAGGGCATCCGAGCAGCCTACCTGACTTAAGTTGGAAACCTAAAAAGGTTGTTAAAGAAACTTAGCTTTGACTTGACCTAAGCTTCAACCAAATTAGATCCTAGCCAAATAACTGTCAAAAAAGCCTTAATCAAACCTTGCCTATCCATGGCCATATCAAATCAAACTTAGCCTTACCTCGACTAAACCCAGTCAAAACTCTAATCAAATCTAATCAAACCTTAGCCAAATCAAAATTAGAACTCACATAAACCTAACCTAAGTTTGGAGAGATAAGAAAGCAAACACTCGAGTCGAGGGCATTTGCAGAGTGGGTCGGGATAATCTTAGCTATCTTTAGAAAATTGACTATTAAGGAATAATCTCAAGATGTATCGAAGAAACATTCATGTCAAGATTGTCAGGGGCATCAATCATTTAAAAGATCACCTTATTGTTATTCTACCATTTTGTTTGTCAAATACTAACTGAATTGTATCATCTTTTATAAAAAATGAAATATTGCCTTATTTCTTTTAACCTTTTTAAGTCACATTTGCATTACATTATGATTGCCATTTAATTGATAGCACTCGATAATCGAACAAATTTTACATCAGGATTTCTGATATTATGTCGAAAGGACGAGATGACCATAAGCAGCTTTGTTTCTGCCTTAGGTATCAAGATCATGAATTCCTTTACACTTAGTACCTACCTATCACGATCATGTCCTCAACTTTAACTTACATAACTCAGTCAAAATCCTGTCAAAACCCAAACACTAACCAAGCAAAATAGTCACCCAATCCATAAATTGCCAACAAGATCTAACAACCCTATTAAAAAAGGTCATCAAACACCCTGAGTCAAGAAACGTAACCATCCTAATTCTCATCCTATAAAAAAAAGCTTATCTGGTATATTAAGTTAAGAAAACGATCGCCTAAGCATCAAGTTACCTAAAGAGAGTCATTATCACAAGGCCCATTAAAGCTCAAACTATAATATCAAAAGAATAGCTGTCAGAACTTCTAATCGAATGAAAAATTTCTAACATCTGTTCTCATATTAGACCTTATGTCATTGTCAAGAAACTTACGTACATATCATTGCATTATGCATTCATATTGTCATAGCATAACATCATCCTGTTAGTATCATGGCAAGCAAAATTTGTCGAATCTCAAAAAACTTTCGGGTCAAAATGTTTGACATTGAAAATTGGCAAATTAGAAGGTCACTCTAAGACCCTTATCTTTCTAAGGTTTCATGTCATCGCTGGAATGCTTTGATCTAGCTTATTGGTATCTTCTGTCAAGAATTTTATTCAAGAATCTCACTCAAGACCCTTTGTCATGAAATTCTTTTCAAAGTCTAATGGTACTAGAATGCTATGATCTGGCTTATTGGCATCATTTGTCAAGAACTTTAATCAAGACACTCTGTCAAGAACTTTTGTCAAGAAACTCAGTTAATACTCTCTGTCAAGAAATCTTTTTAAAACACTAAGATTGCTGGCCATGATTTAGCACGTTAGCATTTTATCATTTAAAATCGAACCTAGGGATGGGTTGAGCCTAGGATCATAGTCTAGGTTTTTTATCTAAAATTTGTCAAAAAAATCCTTTTAAAAGTTCAGTATTGCTGGACGTGATTTAACACATCGGCACTTTGTTTTTTTCAAATCGAACCTAGGGATAACTCAAGCTTAGGATCATAATCTAGTTTTTTTTTTTTTTCTGAAATTTGTCAAAAAAATCTTTTAAAAAATCCAATGTTACTGGTCGTGTTTTTGCACATTGGCACTCTGTCATTTTAAGTTAAACCTAGAGATAGGTTGAGCCTCGGATTGTGGTTTAGGTTTTTCGTCCAAAAATTTAGAACTTATCTTTTGCCAAAAAATCTCAAAATCATTGTAAAAATTATGTTTATCTTGGCATTATGCTAAATTTAGTCTTTTCATTGCAAAAATACGAGGCAGCATTGAGCATGTCTCGTATTAAATGGTGTCTATCAATCTTTGCCTTGTTCTTATACTCAGCAATAGTAACAGAAGGATAGCTGTGGATAAAAAAGGTTTGTTCGGGTAGTTTTTGGGTCACTTATTATTCGAAATAGTTCAATTAATCAGGCCACTTTTAATTTAGGTTTATTGGATTTGGATTAATTGGGCTTAATTCATTTTCATTTGGGCTTATTTTAAAAAATGCAAAAAAAAAAAAAAAATAGAGTGTGGCCTAGGTTCAAAACCTAGGCCACCCTTTGTGAATGGGGCTGCTTATGACCCATACACCAAACATAAATTCTTCTCATAAAATAGCAAAAACAAATTAAAAAAATAAAAAAAAGCCAGGCCACCTCGTAAATGGGTCATTTGTGATCCACATGGCAAACGTAACTTTATGTCATAAAATCATAAAAACGAATGAAAAATAATAAAAAAAAGAGTGGCTTTTCAAATGGGTCATTTATGACCCGTACGTCAAGGCTAAATTCTTGTCATAAAATAACAAACACAAATCAAAAAGAAAGAGAAAAAAATGAAAAAAAGAAAAGGCCGGCTCTGCCTACTTACAAAGCCAACCATAGCAAATTCTCATGGATTTAGTTCCCAAACGACCAACCATTTCAGGCTTTTTAGGGCATATAACCACTAGAAGAGTGAGCTGAGGGGGGGAGAAAAAATCAAAAAAATCTTAGAAAGAATTCTTCAAGGACTTAAAAAAATAGAAGCTTTCAAAAAGAAAATCACTAAAAAATATAAAAAAAATCAAAAGTTCAAAGTAGGGATTTTCGATCAAGGAGGCTTCAGTGCTTATTTGGAGAATCCCAATAGTGAAAAAGAAGCTCATATGGAAAAGAAGAACATACTAGAGTTTGGGAATGATTCAATGAACGATGGCTGAATTTGAGGTAAAAAGTTCAAACATCACTTATAAATTTAGAAAAATTTAAAAAGATCTAGAAAAATCGAACTCTGAATTTGAAAAGAGGAGGTCAAAAAGAGTCTAAAAGTGAAGTTTAGGAGCCAATAGCCACCGACGAGCGATGACCAACGGTGGTGGCTGGTAGTTAAGACAGTGGCTAGTTGTCAGTTTCTAGTTTTTTTTGTGGTTTTAGGGTTTAGGAAGAAGAAAAAAACGAATAGAAGAAGAAGAAGGAAAAAAGAAAGAAGGAAAAAAAAAAGAAAAAAAGAAGAAAAATTGATTGGCTTGGGATTTAAACCCAGGCCATGTTGGGTCAAGCACGACCTTTGCGCTAACCTACGGGTCGACTTGCGGGTTGACCTAACTCAGGTATAAAATAAAAAAATAGATTGAGTGGCCTGGGTTTCCATGTGAAAGTGAAGAAAACCAGCCATTGAACCACACCAATCATTCAGTTATAGGATACAAAAGAAAATATAAAATGATAGTTTGATGTAGGGTAAGCTAAACACATGTTTATGTCTAAAGTTGCAATTTTATTATTATGAAATGCTTGTTTAAATGCTTTTTGATGATATTTGTTTTATGCCTTTAACTTTTGATATTATTGATTTTGTTTTTTTAGTATTTATCATACTTATGTGATGTACTAAAATATATATTCTTTTGAAAATACACCCAAGTTAGATTATGATTAACCCAAATAATTGGATTAATCTTGGTCTATTATTTTTCACAAATTGACACTTTAATATTAAGTTATTTATGTTTGGGATTCATAGTTAAATGAGGCTAAATATTTTGTTTTTAAAAAATTAATGTCCTTTTTAAGTGTCCAAATTTGTTTATGCCTTCATCTTTGTCTAGAGTCTTTATGTTTGTGACATGGTCAATAAGCTATTTCATCATCGTAAACTACTCTGGGATTGTGTAGATGAGCTCGTGAAGCCCATATCACTCATTTTTTTTTACCATAGACATTTGCATGTTCGTGGGTCGAAGATTTCCCCTGTTTTATGCTTGCAGCATTGTATTAGTGATTTAAAAAATTAATTCTGAACCATAAATAGTTTTTCATGAATTTTATGAAATTATTTCCTAGAAAGGCATCGAATCACCTTTCTAACGGTATCTTGTTTGCCCTTGGATCATTCTGGATGAGGGAGTTATGATTTTTTAAAGGTATGTTGTTTGGAACCCCTATAATCAGCGATTCACATTCTATTTAGGCCATATCAGCCCACCAAATGAGTTTTTTGATTTTTCAAATATTTATAAAAATTTCATGAAATTCTCTTTCTGGAAAGGTATTGTTTGTGATTTAATGATTCCGTAAGAGTATGGGATGATTTTTTAAAGTGAGCTACCCTACTTCCCCTGCATATGCTGCTAGTGTCGAATTAGTCCCTACTTTGAAAATTATTTCCACCTAGAAGGTAATTTTCTAGGATTTTTGGAATAATTTTATATTAATTCTAATCAAATTACCTTTCTAATGGTACCTTAAGCAACCTTTGGAACCTTTAAATTTGCCCAAAATAAAATCAAGAAAGGAGACAGTGTGATGCTATCCCCTGTTTTCAACATTGCTCAAGATTAGTTGATTCCTCTGATCTCCCACTCTGAGGCATTTAAATGCCTCCATGTGATCCCGATCTACCTCGTCTAGTCGAAAGGAATAAGTATTGATGCCCCATCGGCTCAGATGAAGGCAAGAACAATTTTTAAGCTTTATCATCCTTATTTTTTATAAATTTTTTAATAGAAAATCACTTATTTTGTCAAGAATTTGTCAAAAATGTCATTTTGTCAAGAAATCACTGAACCTTTGTCAAGATAAATCTTTTGAGCTCGTCTCTATAAAATTATTAAAGTTTCTATTAGGGATACTCTAACCCCATTCTCTGAGGGGATACTCTAACCTTACTTTTATAAACGTCATTCAAATTTTAAAACTTATCAAAGTTTTCATCTATGGAGATACTCCAACCTCGTTCTCCAAAGAGATACCCAACCCTACTTTTACAAACCTCATTCAAATTTCAAAATTTACCAAAGTTTTCATCTATGGGAATACCCTAACCCCATCTTTTGAGAGGATACTCAAACCTTATTTTCTAAAAGGATACTCTAACCCCATCTTCCAAGAAGATACTCTAACCTCTTTTTTTGTCAAAAAATTATCAAGAAATAGTTAAATTTCATTAATTTAAATTTGTCAATCTCATTTTCTCAAAATTGTCAAGAAGAAAAATCAAATTTTCTTTCCTCAGATTTTTTTCAAACTTTTCAATATTTAAACCTAGTTTTTACACTTTGATCAGTCAATGAATCCCAACATGTCTCTAAAATTGTCAACTCGATTATTTCAAGATAATCGATGACATTAACAAGATACATTTTGATCATCCCTTCCCTTCTTCCCTTTTCTGTGATTTATTTTATGCAATATTATTTTTTTCATCTTACTAACATGTTTTCCCTTGTGTTGTTTATCTTGCATTCATGTTTTCAAAACAATTTTCAGAAAAAAATCACAAAGTCAATGTTTCGTGTTGATATCTCTCTAGTGCTTCACTTGAAATATTTGATTTTAAAATAATTAAATTTGAAGATAATTTTTAGTTACAATTTCTATGTTCCCCACCTCTCCAAGGCACATATGAGATTTATATTTTCTTAAAAACTTGTATTTACTAGTTTATACAAAATTCATGCATTAAAAAGAAGATTATATCAAATAATGACAAGTCAAAACCAAAGAAATAGAAACCAAGTTGCAATATGGCTAGAAAGGTACCAATTTCGGGTGTCATGGAGAGGTTAATGCCTCTTATGCGTAACCAACTCTTGAACCCAATTGTTAAATCTTTAGACCACGCAGATTGTGAAACCAATGCCCCATGTTTTGTAACTCAGAATATTGGTTTAAATAGGCACCCTATCATGCCTAGCCCAAATGATCGATGGTGACTCCAATTGTTGGCCACTTCATGGTGGCCATCCAAGACTAATCGGATGAGCGATTTGTCCGACGGTCCCCTTCTAGGTACAAAAGCCAAGAATCCATACTTCCTCGCTTCTATCATGCTAAAAAAAAAAAGAAAGAGTCTCGGTCAAGTGGATGTTTCTAGCATATGAAAGTTGCTTCTTTGATTATTTTAAACGAATTTATACCCTCTTAAAAAATGAGTGAAATCAAGATTTTTCAAATTTTATGAAAATAAAACCTTTCATATTTCTCTGATCCTTTGATTGGATACGGAAGATACTTTTATTTACAAAGTACTTAAAAACTTGATTTTCTCTAATAGAATAATAAATTTAGTTTAGGAAAATTTTAAAATACCAAAATTATCATTAAATACCAAATATTGAAATCAAATTAAAATCAAGATTTAAAATTGATATATAATTACGAGGTATTGATTTTCGGACGTCATGAGAGGGATTAATCCTTACTTATGATTGTAACTAACTCATGAACTCTTTTATGTGCTCTTTGGTATGAGCGTGGACCTTGAAGTTTGTTTTCAAGGGTTTCATAACCCTTAAAATGCGAACTCTGGTAGGTGACCAAGCTAACCTAGCTAAAATAGATTGGTAGTGACTCCAAGACAAAGGGTTATTTCATAATGACTATCTAGTGTTAAATGAGTGAGCAATTCACCTCGATGACTCAATCCCCAAACACACAATAAAAGATATTTAGAGAAATAAGGGATTCACATGCCTTTAAGTCTTACAGGTTGGGGTTCGCATCTCGACATGTTGTGACACCCTCAACAATGTACTCCATGTAGCAATTATTATGAAAAAGCTAGTGTCTAGCTCATTGTTGAGCAAAAAATGGTTTTGAAATGGTCTTTGAAAGTGATAAATTTGTACTTACCAAAAATGGTATGTTTGCAAGAAAAGGGTATCTCTATGATGACCTTTTCAAAATGAATGTAATGACTATTGTAACCAAGTATGAGAATAATAAAATAATGTTTCTTCTTTTTACTTGATTAAGTCTTATAATGTCTGGCATGGCAAGTTGGGACATATGAATTACAATTCTATACTAAAGTTAATAAGTCAAGATTTTTGCAAACTATTGATATTGATAAAAACCATAAGTGTGAAGTTTGTGTAGAATCTAAATTTGCAAAGACTTTTTTTTTAATAAATTGAAAGAAGCAGTGAACCTTTAGAATTAGTTCACTCAAATATTGGCGACTTAAAATTTATGCAAACTAAAGGTGCAAAAAAGTATCACATTACTTTTGTAGATAATTACACAAGCTATTGTTATATTTATTTGCTTAGAAGCAAGGATAAGCCTCTTAAAATGTTTAAACATTACCAGAATGAAGTTGAAAACCAACATATAAAAAAGACAAAATTGATAAGTAGTAACAGAGGTGGAGACTTTGATACACCATTTGTTGAATTGTGTTCCCAAAATGGTATTCTCCACTAAGCTACCATTCTTTAATCACCTCAATCTAATGGCATTGCTGAATGAAAGAACCGAACTTTAAAAAAAAATGATGAATGCCATAAAAATAAGTTTAAGAGCGCCTTAAAACTTGTTGGGAAGGCAATCTTAATTGCCAATTATATACTAAGTACCCTATGAGAAGTTGAAAAACTCCATACTAATTGTGGAAGAGAAGGAGACTTTTTTTCAAATACCTCAAAGTACAGGGGTGTCTTGCTAAGGTAGCAATACTAGATCCCAAAAAGGTCAAGATAGGACCTAAAATTGTTGATTGTGTATTCATTGGATATGCATACAATAATAGTACTTATCAATTTCTTATGCATAAATCGAGTATCAAGGAATGCTATATTTTTTAAAATTGTGTTTTCTTTTTAGGGGGCACAAGAAAATTGTTCACTTAAAAGAATGCATAAGACAATTCAAGCATAGATCATCAATTAAAAGTTGATGAGTTTGAGTTGAGAAGAAGTAAGAGGGTTAGAACTTAAAATATATTTGGTCCAAAATTTTTAACTTGTTAGAAAATATACATCAAAATTTTTCTGAGGTAATGTCTTGCCTTGAAGCTTCGTGTTGGCAAAAAACAGTTAATAGCGAGATTGAATCCATCTTACAAAACCATACATGGGAATTAGTGGATCTTCCTCCCAGAATCAAACCATTAGGTTGTAAATGGAACTTTAAGAGGAAAGTAAAAGTTGATAGAGCTATTGATAAATACAAAGATAGGCTTATTGTTAAAGGGTATAAACAATAAGAAGGTATGGATTATTTTGATACATACTCACCAATATCATGAATAACATCCATACAAACATTAATAGCCATTGCTGCTATTAACATGTTAGAAATATATCAAATGAATGTGAAGACAACTATTTTAAATGATGAACTTGATGAAGGGGTTTATGTGCAACAACCCGATGGGTTTCTTGTTAAAAGACAAGAAAATAAAATGTATAAACTTGTTGAGTCTCAATATGGCTTGAAACAAGCACCTAAATAATGGCATGTAAAGTTTGACAAAGTTATGTTATCAAATGAATTTAAAGTCAAAGAGTTTGATAAATGTGTCTATATGAAGAACACTGATAAAGTATATGCCATTGTATGTCTATATGTAAACAACATGTTGATCTTTGGGAGCAATTAGTACATGGTCAAGTCTACAAAGAACATGTTAACTAAAAAGTTTGACATAAAAGACTTGGTTGTTGCAGATGTCATTCTAGGAATCAAAATTTCTAGGACATCTAATGGATTTATATTGTCCTAATCACATTACTCAGAGAAAATTCTCGACAAATTTCCTAAAGGTGACAATAGCATTGTTAAAACACTAATGGACTTAAGTGTACATTTGTCCAAAAATAAAGGTGAGGGTAATACACCAATTGGAATATTCTCGAATAATTAGAAGCTTAATGTATGTTATGAACTGCACAAGACTAGATATTGCATGCTCGATTATTAAAACTAAGTAGGTCTAATAATAATCCCAGTGAGGATCATTATAGAGTAATAAAAAAGCACTCAAATATTGAAGATATACTTTAAACTATGGGTTTCACTATACTGGATACCCAGGAGTACTAGAAGGTTATAGTGATGCAAATTAGGTGTCCGACATTATAGATTTGAAATCCACTATTAGATATGTATTTACATTTGGTGGATTTCGCTGTGTTTTGGAAAACCTCTAGGGAAACGTATATCATAAGATCCATAATAGAATCAGAGTTTATTTATTGCCCTTGATAAAGCTGGAAAGGAAGTTGAATGGCTCTGAAATTTCTTAAAGGACATTCCATGTTGGTCAAAGCCTGTGCCAGCAATTTGTATCCATTGTGATAGTTAATCAACAATTGCAAGGGTGTAAAGTAGCATATATAATGGTATGTCTAGACATATATGTCATAGAGACAATGCCATTAAACACTTGCTTTCAACTGGAATTATTTCCATGACTATGTAAAGTCCAAAGGAAAATATTACACATCCGCTAAACAAAGGTTTAACAAGAGA
>JBBYHK010508178.1:16232-31685 GCA_038382065.1 Adansonia grandidieri | reverse complement strand
ACTGGAATTATTTCCATGACTATGTAAAGTCCAAAGGAAAATATTACACATCCGCTAAACAAAGGTTTAACAAGAGAGCTTGTGTATAATTCATCAAGGCGAGTAGGCTTAAAGCCTTTAAATGATAAAAAGTGTTATGATGGTAACCCTATCTAGTTGACTGGAGATCCTAAGATCTAGGTTCAAATGGAAAACTAAGTCATATTGCACTTTTAGTAGCATTTGGAAATAATTATTTCCTACCTATTCCTATGATGAAAAAGTGCTAGTTGCAACAAAATAAGGATAAGCTAGACTCTTAATGAGTCTTATATCTAGGTTTCAAAATGGGGTATAAATAGAATACTCTTAATGAGAGATCACCTATATTGATGTGAAATATGGCTATTTTCATGAGAATTTTTAAAGACTAAATTCTCTAAAGCATTCATAAAACCAGGAGTTGGTCAGGGCCAAAATGAACACAACCATGAGTACTACTAGAATCTCAAGGTAGATGCTATGTGATATTGTTGTCTTGGTTTGCATGAAATGCTGAATAGTTCAAAACATTGCGTTCACCAATTAGTCAAGTAAATTTGATGGTATTTCACTAAAGAAGGTTCAAAGCTAAAAGCTACCTCTCCTAATGTACTAATCTTCCAATACAATTTTCTCTTGAGTTTTTGCATTGGTCAAATAATTTTCATTCATGTGGGGGATTGCTGAAAATTGGTTTCATGAAACAAGATTAATAGGCATTTATGAGACCAAATTTAATGTATGATCCACTAACATTTATGGTTAAATAATTTGTTTGATTTTGAACTCCAATATGATTAATTTAACATATAATATTAACATACTTAGAACCAATTATTGAAAAATGACAAATTGATCTCAAAAGACATTTGGATGGTTAACTAACAACCTCAAAAATTCTAATATATAAGTTTGTCCTGTGATTTGAGCCATGAGCTCATGGACTTGTGTTTGGTTAATTAAAAAACATTTTGCTTTATAATCCCTATTTGATCAATAATTTTTCATTCCCAAATATCTTAGTACATGAAGCGGTACATTAATTACATTGACATTGATGAATTTTTTTATGTATATTCATGAAATTTGACTATTTATGAATTTGAATATTCATGAACAATAAATATACATGAATGGTAATAAGTATATTCATGAATTATATACATTTATGAATATGAACATTCATCATAATTAATGGATATTCATGTATTTTGTAAATTCATGTATCTTGGGTAATTAATAATTAGGCTTCTTTAATCCTATAAATAGGTGCTTTTAGGGGTTGGGACGATCATCTAATTCGTTCAAAAATTCTTAAGCTTATTTCTTTCCTTAGTTATTCTGGTTTTCTATGGTTTGTGTTCTATTTAGTCTTTCTAATCTAAAGCTTAATTATCAGCCCTTGTAGAGAGAATATTATGTCAAATTCCATAAGTTTGTGGACCTTGAAAGGACGGCAACTTGTTAAGGCAGTGTTGTTGAAATCCTGAGAGGAAATTGCATTATATCTGTGTGCATCAGGTGACAAGCAATTTTGCTTAAGGACAAAGGGTTCAATTCTTGGCAACAACAATAAGTTCTTTATTCCTCGTTTTTGTTTTCTATAATAAAATTTTTGAACAAAATTTTACAAATATACAAAATAATTTTCCAACAGTAATATCTACTTGCTCAATATCTAAATTTATTAAATTATTTTTAAGAACATAAAAATATAAAATTGAAAAATAATTAAATATGTAAATGGATATTGTACACACAAATTTCGTGTTGAAAAATATGATAAAGAAAATAAATCAACTTGATTTATCAGACTTGAGTTGCAATCTCCGGATGTTACCCTTTGATTCTTTTCTTCAATAAAAACTTTGATCCAAGGGTCTTCCAGACTTGATCTTAAATCATTGAGGTCTGCTTCAATAGTCTTCTAGACTTGATTTTGACAAACGAAATATAACTCCTTTCTGTCACCGGAACAGGATTGGAGAACAACTTCTTGAAGAATGAGAGCCATGTTATTTGCGTTCTTCATGTTCTTGAGAGAAAACTTCTTAAGACTTTGAGAGGACTTGAATCTTTAAAATCTGCTTCTTCTCTTCAGGCCTGTGAATTGTGTTCAATGGCTTTGGTGGAGACCCCTTTTTATAGTGCCAATGAGCCAAGTAAAAAAAAGTTCTTCAAGAATATAACTTTTTTAATAAATTTATCTTGATGAATTATCTTTAAATTAATTTAAATTTAATTAGAGATAAAACCCTTTTATTTTTCTTTAAATTAATTTTAATTTAATCAGAGATAAAACTCTTAATTAATTTTAATTAAAAATAAATATCTATTTATGATGTCATCAATTGCACACGGTGATGCAGAATTTAATTGATAATTTCTTAATTAAAAGAAATATCAATTTATACGTGGCAATTTGTGATTGGACAAAATTTTTCTCCTTCTACAAATGCCCCTTCAAGACTTGGTTACGTACATGATTTCTTTTTATTAGTGTAGCAAGTGAGTAAGTCTTGAAATATAATTTGAGACCAACATTTATTCGCACCTTTGTATTGGTCTTAAAATATTTGCAAGTTTCAATTTATTCCCACATAATCCTTATATATTATAAGTGAGAAATTTAATTTTGACTTGATATATATATATATTTTCTTGATGGCATCATAGCCATGCATCAAGAGCCATCTCAAATGGTGCTTCCATATTGACCGCATGTCTCGATTTTAATTCCTTGCCCAAATAGATCACCATAAATCTTCTTAGCATTAATATCTAATTCAACTAGGAATTGGTCTTCAAATCCAAGGGTCATTTCATTGGAATCTATCTCTTCTTGTATCCATCCCAAGATAGATTCTAGCCAGCTTTAATCTAAGGCCTATTCCAAATTCAACTGGGATTTTCAAACCAACTCAACTAGGATTCAATAGTTTTTTATTTTTATTTTTTAATGCCAATCCTAGTCCAAGTGGAACTAGCTTATTTTCTCTATAAAAGCAACACTTGTCTACCCAATTTTCTCATCAATTCCAAATCAAGATCTCTTCAAAAGTGAGGTAAACATTCTTTTTACCTCTTAGTCTCAGTTTTTTTTTTTTCTTGTAATTTAGGCATAGAAATCTCATGCATCATGCTTCACTTGTCATCATCTATGCATGAATCTTGACACTTTGCTTTTTTTTTTTATTTTTCACCATGAACATCACGTTTATCTCATGTATTGACAATTATTATTAATTTTAATTTTTTTTGTTAGCTTGGAGATTTAATTATATATCAAGGTAACACTTTTAATTCTATCCCAAGCTTTATATCCGACATAATATTTATCTCGCAAACATAATTTCTTTCTTGTAGGATCACTATCGTATACTTCAAAGATCATCAAGAGTATCTCGTTATTTTCTCTAAGGAAGATGAAGATATTGAAAAAGGATTACATCTCTTCACTGACAATCTCATATCCGGTAAATATAAATCAACTTGAAGTTTGTTTATTTATTTATTTATTTATTTTCTTTGCAAGATTTATAAAGGTAAGATGTCCACAATAATCTTTATTCAAGACCATAAATCCGATCAAGTTTGAAACGTTTAAGTTCGATCTTTATGTTAAGACCATAAATTTGATCAAGTTTGACATTCCTCGGAATAAGGAAGACTACTGATGTATATGATGCTATTAACATCATTACACCTTTATGCTTAAGACAAGGATGACATCCTCGTGCTTGGTGAAATTTGACATCCAACTACTGATATTCCTCAACTTGCCATTGGGTAAGCCTTCATTATAGAACTTTGATGAGTAAAAATTTTGAAGATGATGACCAAAGAAGACCGATCCAAGATATTGATGACTAAAGAAGACTGATCCAAGATATTGATGACCAAAAAAGATTGATCCAAGATATTGATGATCAAGGAAGATTGATCCAAGATATTGATGACCAAGAAAGATCCATCCAAGATATTGATGACCAAAGAGGATTCGTCCATGATCTTAGCATCAAGATGGAGGAAGATAGAGTATCAAAGAAGATTGATCCAAGATATTGGTGACCAAGAAAGATTTGTCCAAGATCTTAGCATCAAGATAGAGGATGATAGAGTATACACTAAGCTTGATGAACAAAGAAGTTGATGATTAAGGAAGATTCATCCAAGATATTGATCAAGTCATCCAAGATTTCACATTAAAATTGTAGAAGATGGAGAATACATTGGACTCGATGATCAAGGCATATTCATCCAAGCTATGGCATCAAAATGGTGAAGGATAGAGCATACACCAAACTCGATGATCAAGGTAGATACATCCATGATATCAGTATCAAGATTGTGGAAGATAGAAGATGCATCGATCTTGATGATCAAGGAAGATTCGGCATGAAGATGGTGAAAGATAAAGAATGCATCAAGCTTGAACAAAGAAGTTGATGATTAAGGAAGATTCATCCAAGATGTTGATGATCAAGGAGAAGTCATCCAAGATTTCACATCAAGATGGTAGAAGATGGAGAATACATGGACTTGATGATCAAGGCATATTCATCCAAGCTGTGGTATCAAGATGGTGAAGGATAGAAGATGCACCGTTCTCAATGATCAATGAAGATTCAACATCAAGATAGTGAAAGATGAAGGATGCATCAATCTTGATAATTAAAGATGATTCAACATCAAGATGGTAGAAGATATTGAATCGATGGTCAAAAAAGAATCATCCAAGATGTCAGCATCAGCAAGGTGGTAGATGATACTCTTGGTAGCCAAATAAGAATCAACCAAGATGTCAATGTGGTTAGCATCACCAAGGTGGAAGATTGACTTTGAAAAACTCCAAACATTTAGGCTTTTGCTTAAGACTTGAATATCATTTGAGCATGAGGTTGACGTGAACATCAACACCTTGTAATTGGGCTTCAAGATTCGAGGGAGGATGCTCAAAGGTTGACATAAGGATCCAAACATAATCATTATGCTTTCAAATAGACAAAAGAAATATTTAAGCCAACTTTACTTCTTCTTCTTTTTTTCTTTTTTCTTTTTGTTTTTGTTGTTGTTGTTAACTGAACTTGGCAATGAAACCAAGCTACCTACATACCTTTAAAGGATCAAGTCATAACGCAGTTCATATATTTTATTTGTTTTTATTGTTTTTATGCTCTAACTTTTGCCTAAGTTGTCCTGAAAGGGATTTTCAACTTAGCGAGCATTTTTCTCTTTTTTTTTGAATGTGCAGTTTAAGCTCGTGCTTAGGAGCAATATTTTTTGAAAGAACAGTTTATGCTCGTGCTTAGGAGGGTCATGTTTTAAACATAGTACCATTTTAAATACTTGCCATTGATCGGTCTAACATTAACACCATCTTAATCAACAATCTTGCATGCACCATTAGTATAGGCTTCTCGAATAACATATGGTCCATCCCATTTTGAAAAGAACTTGTTACCCATGCGATGTGTGGTATTTATGGGTCTTCTCACAACAAGGACTGAGTCTCCAACTTGAAATGATCATGGCTTAACTTTCTTGTCAAAAGCTTTGGACAATCGAGCTTGATAGCATTTTAAGCGTTGTTGTGCTTCCAACCTTTTCTCATCCAAGGCTTCTAATTCCTCCAAGCATAGATGCATATTGTCTTCATCAGCAAGACCTTCTTGAATTGCAATCCTTAATGATGGAATTTGTCGCTCAAGTGGTAGAACAGCTTTTACACCATAAATAAGCGAATATGGGGTAGCTTGAGTCAGTGTGCAATATGTAATACGATAAGCCCATAAAGCTTCTCCCATCCTTTCATGCCAATCTTTCTTTGAAGGATTAACAACTTTCTTGAGAAGATTGCATAAAGTCTTGTTAAAATCTTCTGCCAATCCATTTGCTGGAGCATGGTACATTGAAGAGTAATATTGCTTGAAGTCAAACTGTGCACATAATTTGCTCATGTCAAACTGCTTCCCATTATCATTCATGATGTATCATGGTATGTCATACCGATAAATGATATTAGTGCGAATAGAAGTTGCAACAGTTTCTTTTTTCACTTCTTTGTAAGGTGCAGCTTTTACCCATTTTGAAAAGTATTCTGTAGCAACAAGTATATACATATGCCCCATCGAACTCTTAGGTAATGGCCCCACCAAGTCAAGTCCCCAACCATTAAATGGCCAAGATGTGACTGTTGGATGCAATGGCTTAGGAGGTTGATGGATAAAGTTAGCATGAAACTGACAAGCTTGACATTTTTTAGCATAGTCCATGCTGTCTTTTACCATTGTATGCTAATAGTATCCCATCCTTTTGATTTAAAAGTGCAACTTATCTCTAGATTGATGTGCACCACAAACTCTAAAATGAGCTTCTTTTAGAGCTTCGGATGCTTCATCTTCTCCTAAACATCAAAGAAAGATTCCATCAAAAGAACGATGATAAAGTATACCCTTGAAGTAAATAAATCGAGGAACTCAATGTTTCATTTTTGTTTTATGCTTTGGATCACTAAGTAATTTACCATACTCTAGATAATCAATCAATGGTTGCCTTCAATCTTTTTTCTCAATTTCAGAAACTGAAACAACGTTGGATTCGATATCTTCTATTTCAGAGATAGTAATTGATGGCAAGACCCATCGTTTACATAAAGGAACCTTTATTTTGGCACTTGGTAATATAAGAGATGATGCCAAACTGGCCAGAGAATCATCTTGTCTATTTTTTTTCTTGGCATGTGTTCTAAGTTCACTTTGTCAAACTATTCTAAGAGTTTTTTCGCATAGTTGACATATGGTAAAAGCTTCGATTTCTTCACTTTATGAAGTGAAAGAAATTGGTCATCAGTTGGTTGATGACCAACTTAGAATCTCCATACACTTTAAGTTGGATGACTTTCATATCAAGTGCCATCTTTAATCCAATGATTAGAGCTTGGTATTCTGCTACATTATTGGAATAATTTTCAGTGAGAGTGAATGTGTAAGGCAATACATCACCTTATAGAGTGACGAAGACAATACCTGCTCCAGCTCCATCTTGCTGTGCAGCTCTACCATAGAACAACTTCTATGGCCTAGGAATTTTGATAAAAAAAACATCCTCGTCAGGAAGATCTTCAGAGAATTACTAATTATCTGGAATAAGATGGTTTGCTAGAAAATCAGCCAATGCTTATCCTTTAATAGCCTTTTATGGAACATAAGTGATATCAAACTCTTGTAGCAAGAGAGCCCCATTTCGCCAATCTTCCACTAAGTACAGCCTTGGACATAAGATACTTAAGAGGATCTGTTCGGGATATCAAATGGACAATATGAGCTTGCAAATAATGCCTTAACTTTTTAATAGTGAACATTAATGCCAGACAAGTCTTTTCAATAGAAGAATAATTTAACTCAGCACCATTAAGAGTTCTACTAAGATAGTAGAGTGCATTTTCCTTTTCTTCATCATTTTCTTATGCTAACAAGGCTCCTCAAGAACATTCCTGTGTAGCAATATAAAGGATCAAAGGTTTTCCTTGAATAGGCACTTTTAAAATAGGTGGCCACCACGAATAGGCGTTAATGCTTTTGAAAGCATTACTACAAGCTTCATTCTAAATAAAAGGAACATCTTTCTTCATCAGCTAATTGAATGGTTGACATCAACCTGCCAACTTTGATATGAAGTGTCGAATATATGCTAATCTTCCGTGCAAACTTTTGCGCTCATAGAGATTACATGGTTCTGGCATTTTCATGATTGCATCTATCTTTGATTGATCAATCTCAATTCTATGATGTCTCACAATGAACCCTAGAAACTTGCCCAATGATACACCAAAAGCACACTTTTATGGATTCATCTTTAATTGGTACCTGTATAATCTTTTAAATACTTGATGGAGATCAATAAGATGATCTACCATTTTTTTTTGACTTCACAACCAAGTCATCCACATAGCACTCGATAATTTTGTGAAGCATATTATCAAAGATATTTTGCATTGCTCTTTAATACATAGCACCAACATTCTTTAACCCAAAAGACATAACTTTATAACAATATATCCCTTTTGAAGTGCGAAAAATAGTAAGTTCTTCATCCTTTGGAGCCATGCGAATCTGATTATAACCAGTTGACCCATCCATGAAAGACAAAGACTCATGACCAGTTGTAGCATCCACCATTATCTTAGTTAGAAGAAGAAGGAAATCATCTTTTGGATGAGCATTGTTTAAATCTTGAAAGTCCACACAAATTCAGAGTTGACCATTTTTTTTCTTACTAGGACAATGTTTGATATCCAAGTAGGATACTTAACTTCTTTAATAAAGCTAGCTTCAATAAGCTTATTGACTTCAGCTTCAATTTGAGGAATCAAATTAGGATGAAAACGTCGTTAAGCTTATTTGATAGGTCTGACAGTCTTTTTGACACCCAGATGATGCACAGCTATTTTTGGATCAAGTCTTGACATTTCCTTATAGGTCCAAGCAAAGATATTTTTGTACTCAATCAAAAGATCAAGATAAGCTTTTTCTTCTTTTAAAGATAAACAAGCACAGAAAAAAATCGAACGTGGATCTTTACAAGTACTAATGTTAACCTCTTTTAGCTCATCAATGGTAGCCTGATTTCCTTTTTGAAATGATGAAGGGGCTTCTTGAGCATCTTCTTCTTATGGTTCTTCATCAGCTTCCTTTATAGATACATGATGTGAAGTGACAATTTCAATTTCTTCAAAGTTTTCTTCCTTTGAAGATACATCCTGCTTGGTTATCACCATTGTATGCTTTTTAGCCTTCAAAACTTCACCAGCAGTTACTTCCCACTCGCTTTGCCTTTTCATTCGAGAAGGAATTTTGCTATGAAAATCCCTCACTTCATTAAAGGTTGAGATTTTTTTTTCCACTTTGGTTTTCTTTTTTGGAGTTCAAACTTCCTAGCCTTGTATGAACGAGTATCAGCTCACTTGTAGAAGCTTCATCAGCTTTTGGCCCTATCCGCTCAAACACTGACCTTCGAGCTAATTGAATGCTTAAACGGTCAAACACTGAGACCTGCGTTGAACGTGTTCTTAAATGACTAAACACTGAAGGTCTCGATGGCTCTATTGAATCTTTTTGCTCCTTAAGAATTTCCTCCGCATTTATATAACTTGAAGTTTCTTTATGAATCTTTAATTTTAACGGAGAAAATCCAAGTCCTTGTTTGGACGTTTTGACATGATCAGTCTTTTTTTGCTAAACTTGAAAAACCTTGATTGAACTTTGTGACTTTGCATTGCTAGGTTTTTCTATCAACTTAACAACATCTTCTTGCTTATATCCAGCTTTGACAAGTAGTCTATAGGTATTAGGGTCAAAACCTCTAGCTCAATGGGAAGAAAAATCTTGATGTTCGAAGAGTGATTGTTCAACTAGCCTGACATATCCTTTCAAAAGAGGTTTAAGAATTGTTGATTTTTTCAAGGTAGTGAGGGGCAGAGTCAAATTCTTTAAACCTTGACTGATTTTATCTTCGTTGGTGGAAGGAGTGAAATTTTTTTTGCTTCAATTCTTTCACATGAGCAAATATTACTTCTTCAATGAAAGTGCCCTCCATATAAAACTTAGCATCTACAAAATGAGCCTCAATCGAGGTCAATGGTTTAGCATCAGCAATAATTGTCTTGACTTAATCATTTCTGCTGAACTTGAAGCATTAATGAAGAGTGGAGGAAACCACACCATTTTGATGTATCCTAGTAACATATTGTATGTTGTTTTGGCATCAATCACATGAAAGACTGGATGAAACTCCATATCTCCAATGAAAAGTTTAAGTCTAAGCTCTCCAAGAGCTCTTTGTGCCCCTTGGTTGAATCCTTGAATCAAAAGATGACTTTGCATTATTTTATCCAAAGGAACTCCCAATTCCTTCATTGTTTTTAAAGGGAGTATATTGACTACAGAACCATCATCCACTAAAATCCTATTGATCTTTTGTTCATAAGTAAATCCCATGACAAATAATGATCGATTATGAGGAGTGGATCCTAGCAGTAGATCTTCATCAGTGGAGCTAATGCTCGAGCTACAAGAATGATCTCTAGCTCTAACTGCGACTATATTTATATTATCTTCATCTTTGAATTCTTCATCTCCATCAATATTATAACAAGTCATAGGGAGCAAATCTTTATTTTTGAATTAGATTAGCATGTATTCATTTAAAGTGACCGGTCTTCATAACCTTTTCCAAGTTGAATTTTTATGCTTAAATGAACCTATTTTTTTCAGGGGCATTTTGGGCTTTGGAGCTTTACATTGCGATGCGGTCATCTTAGCACTTATGGGGACCTTAATAGGCTTTGGAAAATTTTACTTTCTACTTCTTCGATGTGTGACTAATGTCCAGCCATCATCATCTGTATTTGCTTCCTGCAATAGATGGTTACCTCTATTCGCTTGGAGATCCACCATTTTACTTATGTTTGAAAGAAGTCTGATGGGATCAAAAGAGCCAAACATTATGGTTCTATTTAAGAAATAAGGCACCATAGTGAGTGAGGTCATGTTCGTTGACACTATTTCTTCTTCAAATTTAATCTTTCTTTCTTCATAAAATGCCATGATTTTGTTTTTCAAGACGAAACATTTTTCTATGGAGTGGCTAACAAATCGATGTTATTTGCAATAGTTGGGATCATCGACTTTATTAGCTTCTTCAGGCCATTTTATCTCTGGCAATTGAATCATCCTAGTCTTCAAAAGTTCTTCATTATACTAGCAATATCAAAATCAAGGAATGGTACTTCTTTTCTTGCCTTTCCTTCAAGGTAACTTTAGCTTTGCCTTTGTTTTTAGTAGGCATAGATTTTACTTCTTGAGCTTGTTTTGACTGAAGAGAGATCTTAAGAGGCTTGGTATCCACAGCCATAGATTGTTTGCTTTCTCCTTTATTAGCAAAGGTTTTGCCCCCTTTTCGAGTGTCTTACTTTTCCTTGCTATTTTTCGGCTCTTGCACAAGAGGCTCTTGATTTCTAGAAGATGACATACTTAACTCTATATCATGAGCATGAGTAGCTAACTCTTCAAAGGTCTTAGGTTTGATGCCTTGAAGAATGTAATGTAAGCCCCAATTCATGCCCTGTATACACATGTCAAGTGTAGAAGACTCAGACAATCTTTCTTTACAGTTAAGGCTTAAATTCCTCCACCTATGGACATAATCAATCACTGGTTCATCCTTCCATTGGTGTGAGCTAGTGAGTTTGATCATGCTAACGATGCGACGAGTGCTATAAAATCGACTGCGAAATTCTTGCTCAAGTTGTTCCAGCTATGAATCATTCTAGGCTCAAGATCGGTATACCAATAAAAAACATTACCTTTCAAGGATCGAACAAATTACGTTACCATAAGATCTCCATAGGTTCCAACATTATTACAAGTCTCCATGAAATGCGTAACATGTTGGCGTGGATTTCCTTTTCCGTTGAACTGCTGAGACTTTGGAGGTTGGTAATTTTTAGGCTTCTTTAACGATCAATCCATGGAGAATATGGCTTTGCATATGTGTATGAAGGTTGAGTGACGCTGTCAACTTGATCCTTGATGGCTTCTTTGATAAGATCTTTGAGTTGACTTGTTGTGGCCACTTAACTAATCTTTTGCTCTGACTCCATAGCATCTTCAGTGTTGGAGTTCTTAACATCACTTTGAAGATTTGATTGACTATTTTCACCTGAGGCCATTGATTTTTTTTCCCAATGAAAGTAGCCATCCTATCCATCAAAAAGGCAATCTGTTCATCTTTTTCTCTAATACTTGCTACGAGAGTTTCGACAGATTTTGCCAAAATTGCAACTTGCTTTTCAAGTGATATGGTGCCAATTGTCATGACATTCATTACTCGAAAGCTTGATTTTGGAAGAGATTATGGTTTGGAGCTACTGCCTGAACAGATATCTTGCTCCTTAGATGATTTTTGGTGAGTTGGACTTGATCCAAAATCAAGTTGTTCAACAGGAACTTCTTCTGAGTCTTACTTAAAGAAGTCTTAAAGAGTGGACTTTAGTTTAGCACTGGAGAAGTCTGATCATAAAGCTTAGAAAAAGATTTAGTCTTTACCCTAGTGCCGTAGGGATAAGTAGTGACATCAATTCTGGCTGATGAAGCGGGTAAACTGCAGGATCAGCATGAGCAGGTTTAAGAGTTGGTTTGTTGACAAGTTTCTTCTTAGGAGCCATTGCAACTTGATAGCTTAAATTTTGAAGAAAAGAGATGAAAGGCAGAACGTCCCACCGGGCATGCCAAAAATTTATACACACAAATTTCATGTCAAAAAATATGACAAAGAAAATAAATCAACTTGATTTATCAGACTTGAGTTGCAATCTCTGGATGTTCTTTAAAATAAAGAAATCCTTTGATTCTTTTCTTCAATGAAAACTTTAATCCAAAGGTCTTCTAGACTTGATTTTGAATCGCTGAGGTCCACTTCAAAAGTCTTCTAGACGTGATCTTGACAAACGGAATTTAACTCCTTTCCGTTATCGAAACAGGATTGGAGAGCAGCTTCTTGAAGAATGAGAGCTGTGTTCTTCGAGTTCTTTACGTTCTTGAGAGAAAACTTCTTAAGACTTTGAAAGATTTGAATCTTCAAAATCTGCTTCTTCTCTTCAGGCTTGTGAATTGTGTTCAATGGCTTTGGTGGAGATCCCTTTTTTATAGTGCCAAGAGCCAAATAGAAAAGAGTTCCTAAAAAATATAACTTCTTTAATAAATTTAGCTTGATGAATTATCTCTAAATTAATTTGAATTTAATTAGAGATAAAACTTTTTTATTTATCTATAAATTAACTTTAATTTAATCAGAGATAAAACTCTTAATTAATTTTAATTAAAAATAAATATCTATTTATGATGTCATCAATTGCACATGGTGATGCAGAATTTAATTGATAATTTTTTAATTAAAAGAAATATCAATTTACACGTGGCAGTTTGTGATTGATCAAAATTTTTCTCCTTCTACAGATATCGCTATTGTTGGATATATGAATCTATTATTTGTATAAAAAGGTGGATTTAGATAACGAATTTGAATATTTAATACGATTCAAACCAAAGTCAAAAAGGATTCTAGTAATGAAAATCCAAAAGTTCATTTCTAATTTTGCTCCAAATCTACCAGAAACAGTAAACACAAATTCGAATATGTAAGATCGGAGTCCATAAAAATAAACTTGATAATGTCGAATATTAAAGTTTTTTGCTATTTATTATCATCTCTAAAGCACAATAGTAAAAAAAAAAATTTTTTTTCTTTATTAATAATTATTATGATAATTGATATGAATTATAAATTTTTTTTAAATGAGTAACCATTTTGTATTTTTACCAAGAAACAAAAAATGAAACAGCCCTCGCCCCATAAGCCTCGTGGAAATATTTTAATATAGACTAGAACATTTTATATAAATTTTTTATTATTATCCAATGATTATTTCAATCATAATAATAAATTATATAAATTTTATTATTTATAAGTATAAATATATAATTTTAAATTATAATAAATTAATAAAATATAATAATAATCGTAACAGATATACTCTTACTTCGGATATAATAAAATAAATGCCTTGGAAACGAATGGTGGGTAAGGCCATTCCATTATAATATCACAGTTACAAACATTATTTGACTCTCAAATTCTAAACTTTAATTATAAATTTTAAAAGATAATATGTCAATTCAAATACAACAACTTTGTTGACTAAGATATATATTTATTCATTGGTAATTAAGCATGTTTTAAATGAAGTACAGAAAAAAATGAAATAAAATAGATGCCTTCAGTAACACGTAAAGGACGGAATCAGGTTGACTATTCAGTTTCAAGCAGATAATATTATAAGACACTTATGCATATTTAATAATTTAAATATTTATATTATATTTATATATTATATTATATTATATTATATTTAAAATATTTTATAATTTATATGAGTTTAATATATGTATATTAATAATTTATTTTATATAAATTTTAAAATAAATATTTATAATTTATCATATTATATATTTAATATTTTATTTATATTATATTTATATAATTATATTTCTATTATGAGAATATTATATATCTAGTTGCTAATAGAATATTTTAGGTTTATGTCACTGTCACGTCCACGATGTATATATAAAGTATTTAATTTTTCCATTTAATATAGATTTATGACCATGACTTTCTACCTGTGCAGTGACATATGTCTATTGATTTTATTGGCATAAACAATTTTTTTTAATAAAATTAAACGTGTAAATAAAAATTTTTGTTAAAAAAATTTAAATTTTAAATATATCCGATAATTTCAAATATAATATAAATATAATATAAAAAATTAATTAAAATATATATGATATACAAAAATAATATAAATATGATATGAATATATGAATGTATAAAAATTTATATAATATAAAATATTAACGTGTTAAATTTTTATAAAATTTATAATATAATAAGCATAATTATAATATTAAAAAACACAAATTTCTTTGATGTTATTTATATTATATATAAAATCATTGATTGAGTTTAGTGTTACTATGACACTAATTTAGCTGGGAAACAATCCAAAAATAAAATTAAAATCATAGATATAAAATATAATTAAAGGTTTTTAAATTTTTTATGTTAAAAAATAATTACTCAAAAAATTATTTTTTTAATATATTTTTTAATTTTAAAACATATCTCACTTAAAACAAACTAACTCTTCATTTTTTTAACTGATTATTATTATTTTTTAAATAGAATAACTTATTTTAAAAAAAATTATTCTTTTTCACCCACATTGGTTGATGTGATAAATTCTAGTATTATTTATCCGGCTTAATGTATATGTTCCTGCTATTTTTTTCTATATAGGGAATAATTTTAATTTATCCTCCTAATGCTCGAACATCTACTGTAGACTTATATATTCTATACACAGAACGAAAATTGTAAAACTTACTTCTATTGATGTGTGGAGTGATATATACTATATATAAGTACACTTTGTAATCTAAATTAGAAATTTAATGTTGGGTTACATCATCTAAAAATTAAAAATTCAATTCAAATATAATTTTAAATGTGTTCTTAGCTGATTTGGTGGAGATCATCGTTTGGCTTTTGGTTTGGATTGCTTGTTGATGTTGCTGTTGTGGCTCGTATTTTATTGGTTGCACATGCTGATTATACTTAGTCATGCCTACCCACAAGAAGGTGGAGCTATATGCTATGCCTATCTTTGAGATTAGTGATTAAAAAATTTGATTTGATCAATCGTTGAATTGGGCATGGTTGATGCTTCAATTTGGCATGTAAATTAAAATAAAAAATTAATTAAATTAGTATAAAATCGGTTTAATCGATAAAAAATGGTAACTAATTGAA
>JBBYHK010508136.1:0-13602 GCA_038382065.1 Adansonia grandidieri | reverse complement strand
TTTTCTCAAAATGTTATGCTTTTTCATTAAAAATAGAAAAGGTCAAATTTGACTTTTAATTGGATATGATAATATTAAAAACAGTATATGTCACAATATGAAAAATTAAAACATGTCAAAAAGTATGACATAATAAAAAATAATGCACGTATATAAATATCTAAAAATTATATAATTCAAATTATTAACATATTAAAAATTATATAAATATAAAACAATTCAAATAAATTATAATATTATAAAATATATGAACACAATATAAATATACAAATTTTAAAATCTATTTTTAATAAGAATAACATTCAAGTAGACCATGACCCCTACAAGTGCCAACTGAGGTACCGCAGCTACTTGCCGCATTTTTCTAATTAAAAACTTTATCTTATTGCAACATAATGGAAATTAATTTAAGGGGCATTAGTTAATTATTTTCAAACAATTTTTTCTGTTAATATACGTTTAATATGTTGAATAAACAAAAGATATTTTTAAATTAATTTAAAGAGTTTGCATTGTACAGGTTTATAATAAATCTTATGTTTTAAATCATAGTATTATTATCAATAATGCATCTTATGTTCACAGTCAAAGTAAATAATAATATAGCAACATATATATATTCCTTTCAAGAAGATAATATGCATATGCCAGAAGGCTATAATTTAATAATATATCATACTTACTTTCAAAGGCGAAGACAAGAATTTTATGTTGGAGGCCATAATCCATATATAAATTCTTGGGAAAATAAATTTTTTACTATTTTTTATATTAAAGGTACTCTAAAAATAAAAAAAAATTTGGGAATCGAAGGGGTCAAACCCCTTGCCTGCCCCTTATCTTTGCCCCCGCTTACTTTGACCAACAATCTATTTAAAACTTGAAAACAAAAATTGTTCAGTTTAAAGACATATGGAAACACATTTAAAGCTTTGCATTTTGTCTAATCCATCTCAAGCAATCTTTTTCTATAGTAGTGTAAGTATCCATAACATATTGCTAGAATAATCAACCAGCAGAGTTAAGTGTGTTGCTTTGCATCTTCATTATTGAATTTTGTAGGCATAATACTCTCTCATAGTCAAATTATTTATTTTTGTCATTTTTCTTCTCAATTTTTGATAGTAAAAAATGTATTGCTCATTATTTGGTGCCATTTTCTTGTGGAAAGACATTTTACCATCACAAATTAGACTTTTTGAATAGTTGCTTTAGAGTGTATGTTGATGGAGAAATGTTAAAATATTGACTTTATATAGCATTCCAGGAGAATTCCTTTATTATAAATCAATCATAATTCATGAATGGGAGAGAGGAGATGTATACATATAATTTAATAAATTTAATTGATTCATGTATGGAAAGATGAGATGAATACATTTACTATGAATACATTTAATAAATTAATTTGGTTCATGTATGAAAAGAGACGAAATGCATACATTTAATAAATTATTTGAATAATTATCACAATATTAAAATTAGACCTGCTCATTGAGTTGGCTGGGCCAGATTCGGGTCAAGTTTGAGCATAGTATTAACATTAAACATACTTACCCAAGTCTAACCTAACTTGAAATATGGGCCTCAATTTTTTTCCAAACTTACCCATATTTGTAAATATACAGTCCAAGCTCGTTTATGCCCACCTATATTATATCTTTTTATAATTTATTTTTTAAAAAATATATTTTAAAAAATTTTAATCGTTATTAGTTTAATATTTTTCTTTTATTAAGTTTATAAATTAAAGAATGTAACTTAGTTTTTAAAGTTTACACTATAATATTATTTATCTATTGTTTATATGACAAAAATTACATAATACCTAAAATATAAAATAAATATATACATAATGTAATAGTAAAATAGGTAGGGCCTAAACTTTGAAAGTTAGAGCCAAGGCCTAGCCTATTTTTTAATCGGGCTTAATTTTGTTACCCAAGGCCAATTTTTGGGCCTAATATCTTTGTCCAAACCTTCTCAAATATCGAGTAGGCCTTTAAGCTTGAATAGGCAGCTAAGCCCTTAAGCATGTCTAACTAAAATATCATAATTTTGATAATACTAAAATTATGAGGTTAAAATTAGACTGTTTAAGATATTATTTATGATATTTATTAGTTCAAGCCAATTTTAGCATATAAATAGATAGATATGCATTTATTTATTTTAACGCAATATCTTAAGTAATTTATCTTCCTTAATCTTATAATTTTCATCTCTATTACATGATTTCATAACTAAATGTTGCTTGATCTTGCTCCGACATGAATTAGCTAGGATTCTTTCTTATTCTCCTTGATTCGACTCTAGCTATTCTTTGTGCTTTGATGTTTCCTGATTTAGCCTAGGTTTACTTGATTTTGGTGAGATCTAAGCATGTTTGATGATTATGTAATGGAATTAAACTTCAAAATCATGCGTTAATGAAAGCATATTATCCGAGCACTACAATATTGCTTGGATCTTATTTAGTTTTTGATAGATCCTAATGATTTAAGTTGAAATGAGTTACAATTTATGCATTTAGAGTTGAAATCATGTGATTTAGATATGAACTTCCAAGTACTTAAGTAAAATGAAATTCAATCATGGTAGAAAGCTGGATATAATGCTCGACCAAGCTTGATCATCCTAGATCTAGGTTTGGCTCACTTGATGATGATGATCTGGTATGATTTTTGTAATTCAAAGTTAGATCTAGATTAATAGAGTTGAAATTGAAGTTCAATTTGATGAAATCATGAACTTACATGTTGGATCTAAGCTTGGAATGTTGAAATCCTAATTATGAAAGTTAATCATCTTCTTGAGTCAAAATTGAGCTTAATTGCATGTGCTTTGATTGAGAGATTGATTGATTAGATGAGCATGACTTTAGCTGCTAGGTTCAACCAAGGCAATTTTGTTGTTGAATGAACTTATTTTATGTATTTGTTAAGTGTTTTGTGTTGATTAGTTTATTAAGTGTTTGATAGATTGTTTATATATTGTGTTAAAACATTGTTTTCACCAAAAATAACCTTCAAGCTTAAGCTTTAGCTCATTTAATCAATGATTGAGTTAAGGCTTAGTTTTGCTAAAATAAGTTCTTTTGAGAACAAGTTAGGGACATTAAATAAAAGGCTTGAATTTGGAGCTGCTAAAAAATAATATTTGCTAAGTGTTTTAACTAGTTTTTAAAGCTCAAACTTGTGGAGCCCAGATGAGAACTATTAGTGGTAATTTGTTTTGGTTTAATATATGTGCTTAGTGTCAATTTGGTTGCTGTTGCAGCACTCAAATGAGTGGTATTGGGGTGCCTTTTATCTATTTAGATTAGCTAAGTGTAAAGAAAAATGATAAAAGTGAGTCATTCGCATGACTCTCCACCATTTTTGATTTAGAATAGCTTAAGTTCTAGATAGAGTTTAGTGTGATTTATGTTGTTTCTGTCTCTTTGACATGCAAAGAATGTTTGGTGTTCAGCTCATGGACATTTAGATATCCAAAGGTAGTTCAATGAAATTGTGATAAGTGTCTGAGCACACATGTTATTTTTGAGTTAATGTTGATTTCCAGTATATTAGTTTTATCCAAAAAAAATATTTTTGTCTATGTTGTATTCATTATTGTTAGTATTTTTAATAAAATTCTTATTGAAAAAGTTTCAAAATGAGTTTGTGAAAACTTGATTTTGTTGTCAGATGAGTCTGGAGGAAATTTAGTAACACAAGCTCATCAGATGGCTCTATTTTACCAATTAAACATTAAATCAAGCTATTTTCAATAAGGATAAGCATTTTTATTGATTTTTCTCATATTTTTAATTAAAATAGGTTAAGAAAGCTTTCAAACCACATATGGCTTGTCTGGTGGAAGTTCCAAATAAACCGACAATAAAATCTTGAAGTTAAGTTGTTTGAAAGTGTTGTGCAATGTAGTATTGTCCAATTAAAAATTCATTTAATGCCCAAAATTGGGATTTTTTGAGTGTTTTTTGGTGTGAAGTATATTAAGTTAGCTTTTATTGAAATTTTAGTTTGTAATTGTTAAAGGTAGCTCAAAATAAATCCAGGAAGCCTTAAACATCAAAGCTATCAAGTGTTTTTGGGTTTCTCTGGATTTTTGGGTTAGACATTTTTAGGTATTCAGATACCTCAGAATTGATTTGGGAAGTGTTGTTTTAAGAGTTTATAGGCTTAAGAAGGTTACATACTTGGTTTCTAATGGCCTGCTTTAGGGCTTTAAAGTTTATAAAAATTTTTAAAAGCTTGATTATAGCTTTGTTTTCAAAGTTTCACCTTCTTCAGTTTAGTCTTTATATCCTATTTTATAATATCTTTTTCATGGAGTCCAATTTTGGAAATAGTTTTGATTTGATACCCAATTTCAAATTATTTTGGAAGTTATCGAACTTTTATGAAATTTTCCTTTTCACAAAATTTTTCATTTTGAATCATGCTATAGATTTGAGCTAGTCTCGGACCAATATTCAATTGCTCTCATTGGTACCCGTACGAGTCTTGGGATACATGTTTTTGGTTTCTTTTTCTTTGATATATATGTGTTTTTATAAATAAGGGGGATTATGATTGAATATTTGAATAATTGAAACTGATGAAAAATGAATTCAGATACATGGGCTAGTTGGTACAAATTTTTAGGCATCACAAGAGCAATCAATTCTTACTTATATAACTAACCGTCGAGCCTAATTTTTATAAATCCTTGGTTCATACATATCATAAAATCAATTTTTTTAAGTTTTGTAACTCTTAAGTGAATAATTTTAATATGCGTTCGATCACACCTATGCTAGAAAGATTGGTGACAATTCCTTAACCCAGCCATCTTGTGTTTCTAATATAGGAAGCTTGGATGAGTAATTCGTTTCGATGTCTGAGGCCCTATGATGATTAAATTATTCTTGCTCTGATATATCAAGATTTGTATTTGGATATGATACAATAGCTTTTTGGTGACTCCACTAAAGATAATAGAAAGTCAGGCCTTAAACTAGTCGCACATTATCTGAGTTTCAATTTTTCTCGATCTTAATCAATATTCAACCATAATCTCCTTATCATTTATTATTGTGTTTATTGATTGGTTATTATAATATTACTATGCCAATGTAAACTTGTAGATAGTTGAAAGAAAAAGAAATCTATTATTGCGCTTGCCTATAAAAATAAGCAAAAATACTGTTTATAAATCTCATATGGTGAAGTGAGATCTAGGTTTGGGGCTTTTCCCATCACACATTGCGCACTTGCATATGCATTACAATCTTTGTCAAGAGGTTGTTCAAGGAGAGAATAAGACCTTTTATTAAACAACTACTAGACTAATAATTCGCATGGTTAGCTAATGCCTATAAAGTTTATTGCTCTTGTTTTCATGATATTTTTTGTACGAACATGAGCAATTTACTCATCTGGATCAAACACATTTCATCAAGCTTGCGATAAGCCTAGGATTAAGGTGCCTTCGCTATCCTTATTGGGCAAGACGATTTAGGGACTTCTTTTCTTAAAGGTCATCTTAAAAATGCATATAATGAGCCATAAGAACCAACCTCAATTTAACATACTCAGATGTTTACAGGTAACCTAGAGATTAGGTACAACCGAGAAAAACGTTTTTAACCTTTACCCTTGCTTTATTTTTATTCGAGCTTAGGGGTCAAGTTATAGTGAATGAACATCACTAGTTGGGATATTTATTGCCTTGTCAATAATAGATTAGATATAAATTTAACATATTATGTTATCAGATTAATGGTTAAATGTGCATGGAAAATAAACCAAGCTATGGTGAACAAACACCTTGGCCCTAGTTTTTGTATTATAGACACCATAATTATACAATTAATTTTTAAGTATGTTCTGGATGTATCGTTATGCTTTTAGATTGATGGCTAATGATGACTTTAAGGGTGTTACAATTGTGCAATCTCGAATAAAAAATCCTTAAAAGGGAATTGATGCCCTAATACTGAAATAAATGTGTTTCTTTGATCCCAAAACGATCACGAGGCTTGGGAACAAAATTTTTGGAGCAAGTAAAAACATCCAGGATATTTTATGATAATGCATCATTATGCTTTATATGACTAATCCATGATTTTGTTTATCTTGTTTGTTTTTGCATGCATTGTAGCACTTCATTAGTACATTGAAATGCTATTGGTAAAAATGTGACACTATTTATCCTGAGGGCTTATTTGATATGGGGAAATGTACGATCTCAGTAAGAACAGTAAGTCATAGTGAAAGAATGGCCAGAAGAGACCCAAAAGAAACACTAAGATGTTCTAAAAGTCAGATATGTATCATGTTCCTAATTTAAGTAGAGGTTGATTTTTGGCATAATGATTTATTGGATCTATAAGCCATATGTATTAGTGGGATAGTATTGAAAGGGACTTATTCACCCAACAGTATAAGCATATTACACTACAAGTCTAGGTTTGGATAGATAAAGTTTTACTCGATCTATAACATAGTTTCGAAATATGAGATATTAGTGCTTCACTTTCAACAAAGAAGGTATGGTTTGGACAATTGAAGAGTATTCTACCCTATTACATAGTATGTTACAAATTTTATTCCTGTTAAAGTCTGGCCTCATGCATAAATAGCATTTAAAAATTCATAAAATAACATAAAATAAATAGTGAAAATAGATAAACACAAAAAAGTCAAACTTTCCTATGGATCTCTTAGTGAGGGTCATACATGTGGCAAACTGAATTGAATTAAATCAAAACTTAAACATCATATGATTAAATATAACTTACTAAAAGATATCATAATCTTGAGCTATTTTAGATCCAAAAGATCCCTTGAGATAGATGACCAAGCTCTTTAGTAGGTAATTTGAAATCACGAGCAACACAATTATGCTGCCTCTAACAATGATTAACACAGACAGTAATTGAAACCTTCTTTAAGGCCGATTGTTCTTTAGTACTAACCAAAAGGCTTTTTAAACCTCAACCAAAAGATATCTAGCCAGCAAGTATAGATACAAGGTAATTCGGGAATAATTCCCTTACCTATTATGTTAAAGAGAAGAGGAAACAGTTCCATAAAGAAGTAGGTATTTTGTGCAAATGCCTGTAAACTAATCTAAAATTCCTAGTGTTTGATTTTGATTGTTTTTTTAGGATAAGATACTGATTTTCTTTTTTTTTTATGATCAAAAACACTTTGAGATCACTTAAAATACTAATCAATGCAATCTTGGCTTACAGAAGTGGGGTACTTTTGTGTTACTAACTTTTGGGAGCTCTAAGGTTCTTGGCTAAGGTTTTCTAATAGCTAATTATCTCTTAAAAGGTCTTATGATCTTTATTTAAATATCGTGGACTAGGTTTAGATGTTTAATGAATGAACTAGACCCATTAGAAACAGCCTTAAAGGTGGTGCTACTTTGGAGTGATTTTTGGAGCCCAATTAAAACCAATTTCATTAGCTTGTCCAAGATTGGGTCTTAGTAGTAATATATTAATATTTTAGTCTAATAGCACACCAAGGATGGTTACCATGCTCTTAGACCATTAGCAAGCCCAACTTAGAGTAGTTCACAACCAAACTCTCTTGACTAAAAAATTAAGGCTTTTAGCCCAACCCTTAATTTATATATTAGATAATTTAATTCATAATTAAATTTTCTAACCCAAATAAAATAATTTTACTTTATGTAAGTAGTATTAAATAATTATGAAATAATTTATTTAAAATTTAAAACACAATTATTTGGCCTTATTTAATATTGTCCCTAAAATAATGTCTACAAATAGACATTACTTGAAAGGAAATCATGGGCTCCTGCATATCGACATAGGCATAAAAAATTAATCAGAATTAAACATATGTGGCGGAAACTAGACAAAAAAACTCCTAGATTTTCTCAAGATCTTAGGAAAAAATATTTATGCGATCGGACTGCAATTTAAAACATAGATCTAATAAAAATCATACCTACTTATAGACTCGTAACTCTAAGCATGTTAGTCCTTACACAAATACACCATGGGTTGGTTACTATGATTTCTTCTTGAGTTCAAAGGTAATCTAAGTGTTTTGCCTCTAATGGTGATCCATACAGATGCCTATTGGAGCCTTTATGAGGTCCAGTGGCTCTCAGGTGCTAGCCAAAAGACTTCTTAAGCTTAACCAAAAGGTATCTTGCTAATAGGTACAGATCCAATGTGATCCAAGAAAAATTCCCTTACCTATTATGCTAAAGAAGAGGAGAAATAACTCCATACAAAAGTAGTTGTTTTTCACAAATGCTAATAAATGGATCTAAAAATCACAATTCTTGATCTTGATTTATTCCACTAAGATAGAAAACTAATTTTCTACCTTCATTTGTGATCACAAACACTTTGAGATCACCTAGACTACCAATTGAGATAAAGAAGGCTTACGGAAGTAGGGATTTTAGGATTTAGCCAATTTCATAATTTTTTATGCGAGAAAACTATTTTTCTGCTTTCATTGTGTCAAGAACGACTCAAAAACACTCAAAAAAGCTAGATTACGCAAAAAAGCTTAGAGAAGCAAAGAGTCAGGCCAAAACCCTTTAAAAATGTCTAAATATAAGTGCTTTAGGGTTTTTCTTATGCTTTTTATAAGCCAAAAAGCCTTAATACTGTATTTAAATATGTCCTAGGCTATGTTAGGCGTGACTTTTGGGTCGATTGAGCCCATTACTAATATACCCAAAAGGTGGCCTTATTTTGGTGTGTTTAGCTTGCGCAAAATTGGGACTTAATATTAACTCGTTAATATTTTGGCTAAATAGCATGCCAAAGATAGCTATTTCATGCAGCTAGCCTATTAGCAAGTCCAACTTGGACTAATTTACAACTAAACTCTCATGACTTGATAATTTGGCCTTTTAGCCCAACCATTTTTATTTATATGTTAGATAATTTAATTCATAATTAAATTTTCTAACCTAAATAAAACAATTTTACTTCTTGTAAATAATACTAAATAATTATCAATAATTATTTAATTTTCCAAATGTAATTATTTAACTTTATTTAATATTATCCTTAAAATTGTGTATACAGATGGACATTATCTTGATAAGACATTCTTATCTTTATTGCCATGTTAAGACATCTCTAATTAGATTTCATAAATCTAATTTATGTTTTAAATGATTCTTACTTGAACTCATTCAGTTAAGTCTTCCTCATTATACCATTTATTTAATTAAGTTATACATAATTAAATATTGGTTTTAATCCAATAGATCAGCTTATTATGTATGACCCATTAGGCTTGCTTCATAGTGATGATAAATATAATAACTACCTAATTAAGTGTATTTATATTTATAGACCAAGATTGGCATCTAGCGAGGCATCATCGCTATTCGGTACGCAGGAAGAGCAAACATGACCTTTGAAGAAACCTTTCAATAACCAACCTCTTACTATACTTTGGTCATTTCACTAGATATCTCGAAAAGAAAATGAGCATGGTGCAGTGTCTACTCATTTAGTAATCTTTATTAGTTCTTACACCTTTTGCTTAACCTCTTGATTTAGAGAAACAATTTCCTAAATTCATTATATGTTGGCTAATATCAAGTTAACCAAGCCAAGAACATATGAGATATGTCTCCTTTGTTACTTGGAGTGGTGAATCCTCTCTGGGTCACACATCCACCTTCGTATGGTTCATGCAATGCCTAAAACCACCCTACCATAAGCATCCATCTATTATGGACCCACTCATGGTGAAATCAAAGCTTGATAATTTTCGTACAAGATGACTTGGTATCACAAGTCTGAGGACTAATATACATGATTGGCATATGAAAATATATTTCATAAACAATTGAGTGACTTATACCAAATGGAGTTTTTATATGGGCCATGTTCATGAACTTGTTTCCATAAAACAAGCACCCATATGCAATCCCCAATTATCTCTATACTTTAGCTTCTATGAGATCAAAGAGTTACATCATCAAATGCATGGAGGCTTAGCATATGCTAGTACATTGTCAATGCCTTATCTTGACAACATAATGACGAATAACATTTTTAGAAACATGCTTTAATGCATAAGGGTCTCATTGTTGTAACTAATTACTAACTTTGCAAGGCTATTGTGTTTCATGGACCTTATCCAATTAATGTTCGCATGATTGTCAATCACACCACTGGCATGAAGGAAAACCTTAAATCACTAACTAAAGTAATTGCTTTCCATTATTAATTATTATGTGCTTCATTCAATTCGACTTGATCTTTATTGCCATGTTAAGACATCTTTAATTTATATATTAAATTATTCTTAATTGAACTTATTCAATTAAGTCCACCTCAATATATTTTTTATTTAATTAAGTCTAAATTAAACACCAAATTTAATTTAACAATTCTATCTTATTATATGTGATCCATTAGGTTTTCGACTTGTTGGCAATGAACATAAATAGTATCCTATGTTTTTACACATAACTTACTATATATAAACATAGATCATGATGGGGTCTAGCAACCCATCATGACCACCTAAAGGTTGATAGAAAGAAATGTGACTTTTTCAAGACCTTTCAATAGCCATCCTTTTAGTGTACTATGGTTTTTTCACCAAATATCCCAAATTAAATATGAGCATGGTGTAGTTTCTACTCAAACCCCTATCCATAATAGTTTTTTAAACTCATGGTTAATGATCATGAATCTATAGAGAATTATTCCTCATAATTCATTATGCTCTAGCCATAGGCTCTAATTTATGATATGTTTCCAATGTAACTCGAAGTGGTGAATCCTCTCTAGATCACTCACTTATCCTTTATATGCTTTATGTATTGCACAATATACCTTACCTTAAGCCTCCCTCCATTACATACCTATTTCAGATAAATCTAAGTATGACACTTCACATATAAGATGATCGACCTGGTATCTCAAGTCTAAAGACTATATATATGACTAACACATGAAAACATTTTCCATAGACACTTGAGTGACTCATACCAAATGGAGTTCTCATTCATTTCATGTTCAATGAAGTTGTTTCCACAATACAAGCACCTATTTGCTATCCTCAAGTATCTCATATATTTTAACTTTTATGAGATCAAAAAATTCTATACATCGAATGCGTGAAGGCTTAGCATATAGTATTCTTTATGTATTGTCAATGCCTTGTCTTGACAATATGATGACTAGGAACATTTTTAGAAACACAGCTTTAATGCATAAGGATTTCATCGTCATAACTCATTGCTATCTTTGCAAGGCCATTATGTTTCATGGGCTTCATCCAATTAGTATTTGCTTGAGTGTCAATCATGCCATTAACATGAAGGAAACCTTTGTTACTTTAATTTAGCAACTTTATACAATCAATTGACTATGCATCCCACGTCTTAATTCAATTAGTTTAAGGGTATACACTGACATAGTGGGCACATTCTTCCCAACCGAATCTATATTAAAGAGTTCAATCCATTATCATTCAAAAGACAATTAGCCAATATTATTAGGGCATTAGAAGCATAAGTTAAGTCACATATGGTCTGAAAGGGTCAAAGTGAATACATATCATGGCATAGATTATGGACTTAATGGATACTACCTAAACCCAAAAATAAAAAGGGATATCTTTGCATTAGCCATGTATGAGTTGGCTACTTGCCTTCTAACTTTAGGGCATTTAATATGGTAGTCGTCAACTTCTTAACCCAGTTGAGATATAATGTTAATCTATTTATGGTGATCTTCACTAAGACAATCTGGTCCTTAAACTTTTGTAAATAAAAAGAGAGGTAGGTTCCATGACTATACACAGTTGTTGCGCATTTGGATCCACAATCACTTTTGGAAAGATATGAAAGCTAGTGTTTAGATGTTTATTAAATTGTTTGATCCTATCATTGAATTCATTGAGAAAGAGTGGTCAAAGAATTACACTAAGGATCAATGGATGTTTGTATTTCAAATTATAAAAGTGATTATATGACTTAGAAGCCACCATGGATGTTTCCTTGATCCATGTTATACACATGCAGATAGCATAATGGATACCTCTCCTAGGCATTACAAGATGTGTTGGTTATGGTTCTACGGTAGTTTAAGTCTCTACAGTTTATTTTTCTAACTCATACTCTTTGGGAATTGGATTTTCCACATGGATGATACATATATAAAGAAGATACAAACTATGACTAGAGAGTGGAGATAGACTTTCCACATATAGTTAGCTAGGTACTAAAATGACATGATTTTTGCTTATAAACAATGGAGAAATAGACGAGTCAATGGCAATATAATACTTTCTAATGATAATGTGAGTCTTTAAGTTCAAAAACCATTGTCAAGGTTTAACTATTGAACAAAGAGTTCAAGTCAGAGAGGATGGCTCTTTAGGTAGAAATTGCTTGGTTAGAAGTAGAAAATAGATAGTTAAAGTATTAGTAGCTCCATTGTGAAAGTTGAAAGATATTAATAAAGAGAAAGACGATGCCAAGTAGAATATGGAAGAACTACATTAGGATAATAAAAAGCTCAGGCATGCCTTGAAAGACATCAGGGTTGGTAAAATCATCTAGGTGATTGAATTAAACCAAAAAGTCGACATGTGGAAGGTTAGTGCTAAAAAAAGTGCAAAATAAGTGGTCAAACTCTTGGATATACTATTGATAAAAAGAAAGGAGAATGACCTCACCTCACCCAAGCACAACTCCATGATGATATTAAGTTGGAACTTGGATCACCAGTAATGCCTAGGACACCTATTGATGACAAAAATTAAAAGTTAAGCATCGTCCCAATTGATGGATAGACTTATGGATTGCTTTAACTTTTTTGATGATGTAATCAAATGTTTTTCTATACCAAGCTGATTTATGGATTCATTTTTTATTGATGCAATAAATGATTTGAATTTGATGCAAGTGTCATATTAGAACTATTGCCTTTGCCAATGCCATCAACATATTTGCATATTATTATTCATTCAGTTGCATTAATTTACTGATGTATTTTCGTAAATATGTGTGTATTTGCATTATTCCTAAAACATCTATAATATCATAATACACGATTTTGATTTGGTGTCATTCTTAAAGGTCTAAGATTGCAAACATAGGAAAAATGTAAGATGACCTATTCAAAAGATGTATAATACTTGTTTCCATTTTAAAAACATGAAAATGATTCAATTATTAGGATAAAGAAAATAGTAGAGGCACAAGAAAGAGCAATGAAAGGTAAGAGAAGCTTAGACTATAGTTGGCTAAGATCATGGAACTAATGACATTGTTTATCAAGGGAGAAAGCAGGTTAGAGGCTTAGGTTCTTATGTTAAAAATAATGATCCAACGGATAAATCTGCTAAGCCGATGGAAGTTGCATGATTATACAATGTCACTCCTCAAGTTAGGGAATCATAAGTCTTATCTTTAATTGGACTACCCTCATGATATTTGTAAATCTAATAGCTGTTATGCAATACATAGAAACTAATAAAGGGTTAAGTCTAGGGTCTACTCTAGCAAATCTATTTGTGCATGATTTTAATGATCTTGCTGAGTTGGAAAATCTTAAAGTAAAAGCATCTAAGTAAGCTG
>JBBYHK010508125.1:0-13602 GCA_038382065.1 Adansonia grandidieri | reverse complement strand
TCTGATCTTGATCTTTTTTATTAATCACATAATTCTTTGAAGAGAGCACAGAAGATGATTTCGGGCAACTTTTTTTTTATTTCAGTAGATTTAAATGTTAGCTAATGGGAGTTTTTGTTGGGCATGAGTGCCTTTGAAACCCTTGCTTTTACAGGCAGTTGTCAAAAGCTGGTGAAGATTTTGAACCATTTTGACAGCTTAAGTGATTCGACAAACCGCCGACCAATAAAGAATCACAAGCCCCAATTTTCTTGTAGTGTTACCTAATTGGGAGAGCAAAGAATAGAAGCCGAAGAAAGAGCATCAACAGAGGCCATTTTCGTTTGATGACTAAAAGGCTAACCAAACCAACAAAGAAAAAGGTATTATTTTTCTTTCAGGGTTTCGGTAGGGAGTGGATAAGGAGCCAGATTACAAGCAGATAGTAAAGTAAGAAGCAAGGCATTGGGACTTCAGGTTTTCCACTTAGGAGGAAAGTTCTAAAGACTAGGTTAATCGGTTATGCAAATAACAGTAATTTCAATAGTGTAGATAAATCTTTTTCATCTAACGGTTCTCTTTAACTTAAGCTGATACCAATCGTATTTTAAAAAGCTTATTCTAAAATTTATCAAAAAGAGCAAATATCAACCTTAAAAAAATGGAAACCATTTTTTTATTCAAAAGTCTAAAATCCTTCTCAAATCCTTCTTAAACCATTCTTCAATCCTTAGCCTAATTACCCAAAGCTAGTTAATTTCCCACAAAACCGAACATTGCTGAACAATTTCTCAGATTTTCGAAACCTAAACCAAATTCCCAAAACACGAGCGTTTATCAAGGAGGCATTGATTGCTTTACGAAAATCAAAGAACCAAAACCTCAAATGCAGAAATTTGCTTTCCTCTTTTGTTTTATAGAGAATGAGAGCAAAAAAAAAAAAAAAGAAACTAAAAGCATAATCTACGACCTGGATTTCTCAGAACAAGTTGTCGATGTCTTTGGAGAAGACTATAACAACAACAATCAGGATAATTCCTGTGAATCCTCATCCTCTCATTCATCTTTATCGTCATCCTTCGCTTCATCGTCGCTAGTCGCTTTTTCTTCATCCAATGGCAATGACGATGGCAACACCAGCAATGCCAATGGAAGCGTAAGCAATGGGGGAGAAAATAGAGAAGTTGGCAATGCTAATACCAATAATTAATATTATATTGATAACATTGAAAAGTGTATTTTTAGGTATGAAGAAGAAGAAAAAATAGATCTTTTTCCGTAATAATGAAGATTATTGTAAACCTGCCACTAGCCTTTTATAAGCCTCGTGTTTCTTGCTTTGTTTTCCATGTCCCTAATAATAACCAATGGAAAATTGCTAAGGAGCTAACTCAAAAAAGTCAACTCCATATTTCAAAGGCCACGTTAGCAAAAATTGACGGTAATAATGAACAAAGTTATATTTAAAGTTGAATTAGTAAAAAATTAATTAATGTAAAAAGTTAAATATATCAAATAGAGGTACTTAAATTAAATCTGTTACTTAACTATAGTGTAAGGATTAACTGTATAATTTGATCTTAATTTTATTGTTGATGTGAGGGCATTTTTTATATTAAATTTATAGAAAATTTTCTTTCTCTTCTCTTCACCCCTCGCCTCCTTCACGTAGCCCAAAGGCTAACTCGCTAAATGAAAAGGTTGACCTAGTCTCGAAATCTTCTAGGATACATTTTTAGTGTAAGGTTTGGGTGAGCTTTGGTTGAACTAGGTAAACCAGTTGTAATATTATATTTTTTTAAATTTTTTTACATATATTATTATATAATAATACATAAAATTATTAGAATTACATAAATATATTATAGATTATATAAATCTCTATGATTAAAAAAAATCAAATTTATCAATAAATATTATAGTTGCATAAATTATTATATTTTGTAATATAAGTTAGTATTATATAATTTTATTACAATTATAAATATATGTTATTTATGTACATAAATTATGATAAAAGATAATAAAAATTGTAATACATAAATTTATTATATTTATAGATACATCATTTTGTCCAAGCCAACTTTTGGCATCTCAGAGCTTAATTGAAAGATGACAGAATCAGAAAATAAAAAATAAAAATTGGGGGATGATTGCCAAGCAAAAATTTTTTTTTGAAAGGTCTAAAATGCCAATGAGCCATAATAAAGAAAAATATAAAATGAGGCATCAAAGGCCAGTTTTCATGGTGTCACCAAAGTCATTCAGGTGACTACATGGATCAATTTGCCACTGTTTGTGACCAAAGTAGGGTAAATCAGGAAGCTACAAGTACATGCAAGTTATATTGGTGCAGAAGTATTGATAAGAGGCCTTTCTATAGCCAAAAACTTGAATTTTCACATGTACTATCGATACAAGAGGGTTTGGTATCAATACCTAAGGTGTGGTATCGATACTTAGCATGTTTGTATCAATACAAACCTCGGTTGTAGCTAAAGTTGTGATTTTTGGCAAAGTGTATCGATACACAAACATAAATATCTATACAAATCCATGGAGTATTGATACAGGCCTCTAAGTCTCGAGATTGGAAATAATTTTTTTCTCTTAGTATCAATAAACACCTCATTGTATCGATACTCATAGGTAAAAATTGCCTTATGTATCGATACAATATGTTTTGTATCGATACACCAAGGCATTTTTGCCCAGTTCGAACAATTTTTCAGCCTTAAAAAATATGATTCAAACCTGCTTTTTCACCAAGAAACCGTCATAATTCATTGCTGACCTTGACTTTGGGCTATTATCAGATTTAAACAAAATTTTAGAACCCAAATAGCCAATGACAAGGGTCACTTTCATAAAATATATGGTTGTAAAAGGGCGTGTCAAGCAGATCTCTAGTTTCAAGCTGTTACAACCTCTCTACCCCCTACTCATCATGGCAGAACTAATGGGAAGAAGGCCAGCTGAGCATAGTATATCCCCTAGTACAAGAATGAAAGATAAAAAATGCATTTGTTTTGTCTCCTAAAAGCATTGAATTTAAGGGTAGCTTCCAATAACCTCCAAAAAAGACTTCCAGCCATCTTAGAGGAGTCACCCCAGCAATTCCACCTTAAAAAAGATTTTTGATAGATTTTCTCTACCTTGTTCAATACATTTTCTATTTTTATCATCTACATCATTTTAGTGAGCCCTTTATGCTGCCATGACCATCCTAGGACTCTCATGCATTATTGCTACTTTGGTTGTGGTAGCCTTAGGATCTTGATGTTTTTTTGATGCCATGATATTGCTTGGTGTGCCAAATACCTTTTCTTTCATTCTATCATCAAAATAGTCCGTTATTCATGCATTCTCTATCATGTTTCATCTATTTTCACATGCTTAACACATGCTTGAATGTTTTCATAACATGTGTTGAGTATGTTCATGCATTTTCTTGCCTTTTAAGGAGTTTCATGACACAAGAATGTTGTCTTGAAAACTTCAGCATGCTTTTCTTCATTTAGATATGCTCATATCATTTCCATGCACCTTATTTGTCATCTTCTTGCATTTTTGTCACCCATTACCATGTCAAAATATCATTTTTGTGTATTTGCATATTTAGTTCATGTTCATTGCTATGTATGTTGCATTTTATTCATGACTTGTTTATCAAAATGCATGCTTGTTTACTAAAAATCTGATTTTTAAAAATCCCCAAGTTAAAATCATGCTACCTCCAATAGATTAAGAATAGCATGGATTTAAGGTTTTGCTTAAATTGGTCATCCAATCTTGGGGATAGACTAAACATTCCAGGATTGGATTCATGAAAATAAAATGTTGTTTTCCCTTTTTAAAGTATTAAGCCTTGATCTTGAGTCCAATACCCTCTTTAATGACATGGCCAATGTGTTGTTTCATCATCCTAAATTACTCTGGGATTGTTGAATAAATTCATGATGCACATGTTACTTGTCTTTTTCCTGGATATTTGAACATCCTCAACTCGAGTTTATCTTTGAAGAAACCCAAAAAAATCAAATGAACCCTTATTTTATCCCGGTAACACTGTAATTTGATTTAAAAAAATTATATTGAAGCATAACTGACTTTTCTAGAATTTTTTGATTTTTTTTCTTTAAGGAGCTTTGAATTAATTTTCCAATGATGTCTCATTCGCCTCTAGACCATCTTGAATGTGGGAGTTATGACTTTTCGAACCTTTATCATTCGGAACCTTTAGAACCAATGAACCATATTCTATTTGTGCTATTTCAACCTATCAAACGATTTTCAAAAATTATTTAAATTTTTTCGCTAAAAGATTGTAAAATTCCCCTTTTAGAAAGGTGTTGTTTGCAATGTAACGATTCCAAATGAGCTTGAAATGATTTTTTAAAGTCCATCATACCTTCTCCCTTGCACATGCTGTCAGCATTAAAGCAAGCCAAATTCAAAAAAATAATTCTACCTAGAAAGTGATTTTCTAGGATTTTTGGAATATTTTTCTATTAATCTTCATCGAGTTACCTTTCCAACGGTACCTCGATTACCCCCTGAAGCTTTAGATGAACCTAGAATAAATTTAGGAAATGAGACAATGAGATGCTATCCCTTATTTTAATCCAATTGCCGAAACACCTTTATAGAGACATTCAAATGTCTCAAAATACATCCGATCGGTTCCCCTACAACATAAAACCTTTAGACTCGGATCAAAGCTAAAATACAAAAAAAAATAATTTTTTTACAAAATATCTCTTTCCCCTATAAAATCTTAAATTTTTTATGCCATTGGGGATATTCTAACCTTATCTTTCAAAGGAATACTCCAACCTCATTTTTTTCAAATTTCATCTGAAATCCAAATTCTCTCTCCTGGATATCCCTGGGACTATCAATCAAAACTTTTTTTCTCGTTCCTTCAAATACCATCAAATCCAATTGAGTCTCAAAGTTGTCGTCCTAGTTATTCTTTAATAATCGAAGACAATCAAGAGATACATTTCGATCATCCCTAATTTTTACGTTCTTGTGTTTGTGATTGTTTGTTTAGATATTGTTATATTCTTTTTTTATCTTACTAATATGCTTCCTTTTTGTAGCGACTATCATGCATTCATATTTAAATTTTGTTTTCAAAAAAATTTTACAAGGCAATGTACCGCGTTGGTATCTCTTGAGTGCCTAACACGAAATATCCAAAATTTTAAAATTTAATCCAAAAGTAATTTTCATAAAATAAATCCCTATGCTCCTTATACCTCTGCGGCACATAGGTGATGTCAAATTATTTTTCAAAACCTGGATTTACATTTTCCATAAAAGTTCATGCATTAAAGGGCATTATATCTAAAAAAAGACCAAATGGAGCTGATTAAGCCAAAACCGAAGCGAGACATAATTCGTAGGTACCAATTTTGGGCGCCATAGGTGTGCTAATCCTTCTTTACATGTAACCAACTCTCGAACTCAACCAATGAATCTCTAGACTTTGTAGACCTTGAAATCGATGTTTCGAGTTTCATAACTCAGAAAATTGTTTTCAAGAGGCATCCGAACCTGCTTAGCCCAAAATGATCGGTGGTGACTCCAAGTTTATGACCACTTTATGGTGGCCATCCGAGACTAGTTGGATGAGTGATTCGCTCGATGATCTCTCTCTTTTTCATATTACTATGCCTAATCTAAATCCCGATCATGGGATAACTCAAAGGCTTGACCACCACCACTATCATGCATTTTTAAGTCAAGTGTGTGAAGCCTTTAGATTGTTCAAAGTTTTAAAGGCGGGCAGGTGGTGACAATATTTGCAAAAAAAATTTGTAATTTACAAAAATATATTACCAATAGGTAATAGAAAGTAGTATTACATAAAATATTACAGAGGCATAAATTTTATTATCTATTACATAAGTATATTATCATAGGTAATATAAATAAGTATTACACATTTTTTACAATTACATATATACATTATTTAATTATTTAAAATATGATAAAAGATAACAAAAACTATAATACATAAATTTATTATGTTTACATAAAAATTTTGTAAGTTAGAAAAATATATTACCAATAGGCAATGGAAAGTGGTATTACATAAAACATTACAGTTACATATATTATATTATCTATTACATAAGTATATCATCATAGGTAATATAAATAAATATTACATATTTTCTTACAATTACACATATACATTATTTATTTACATAAATTATGATTAAAAATAATAAAAGTTGTAATACATAATTTTATTATATTTACATTAATATTTTTGTAAGTTACAAAAATATATTACGAACAAGTAATAGAAAGTAGGTAGTAGTATTACATAAAACATTACAATTATATTAATTATATTATCTATTGCTTAAGTATAATATTATAGGTAACATAAATAAGTATTGCATATTTCTCTTACAGTTACACATATACTATATATATTATATAAAATATAATAGACGTTGTAAAACATAATTTAATATATTTACATAAAAATATTACAATCTATATAAATTATTAGAATGTAGGAAATGTTTATGAGTAACATGTGTCATAAGTAACATATTTATGGGAATAATCTTTGAAGGTAATATTTATATGTAAAAAAATTACATATAAATATTATTAGATTACATATAAACAATACATTTTTAGCTAAAACATTATTGAACTTATAATCTATTTATGTAAAATATTAATTTAAGAAAAATAAATTATAATTTTTTGGAACTCATTTATGTCTTTTATTAAATATATTATATGTGCAAGAAATTAATTTTTTAGTAATTTTGAAAGTTAAAAAAATTCTATGTTTTTATGTTATTTACATATTTTTTAATATTAGTAATAAACAAAATATATTAGCAAAAAATTAATTTTATAATAAAATCTAAATTTTTTCTTAGTTGATAAGAATTACAACTAAATGTTACAAAAATTACATATAACATTAGGGTAAAGGTAATGTTTATATATAATATGTGTTATGTATAATATATGCATGAAAAAAATCTTTGAAAGTAATATTTATATGTAATTTTTTTACTTACAAATATTATCAGATTACATACAAACATTACATATTTATATAATCATTATCGAAACTGTAATGTATTTATGTAAAACAAAAAATAAAGTATAATTTTTTATTATTTTTTTATTTTTATTAAATATATTATGAATGTAAGAAATTAATATTTTTAGTAATTTTAGAAGTAAAAAAATTTTATATTTTTTATTTTAATAATATATTTGTTAAAATTAGTAATAATTATATTATATTAATAAAAAATTAATTTTATGATAAAATTTAAATTTATTATTAGTTGGTAAGAATTACAACTAAAGATTACAAAAATTACACATAACATTAGAGTGAAAGTTCTAATAAGTGTTATAGGTAATGTATGTGTGTAAGAAATCTTTGAATATAATATTTACATGTAATTTGTTACATACAAATATTATCGGTTATATAAAAACATTACAATTTTACATAAACAACATTACCAAATATGTAATGTATGTATGTAAAATATTTCTTTAAGAAAATTAACTATAATTTTTTTAAAATTATTTTTTATTTTTATTAAATATATTATATATGTAAGAAATTAATTTTTGTAATAATTTCTGAAGTGAAAAATAAATTTAATATGTTTTTAGTTTAATAATTTATTGGGTATATTAGTAATAATTGTAAAATATTGAGAAAAAATTAATTTTATGATAAATTTTTTATTGTTTACTAGTTAGTAAAATTACAACTAAATATTATAGAAATTACACATAAATATTACAATTTACATAATATTTATATGTAATTTATGTTATATGTAATGTATGTGTAAAAAATTTTTTGAAGGTAATATTTGTATGTAATTTGTTACATACAAATAGTACCAAATTACATATAAACAATATAATTTTATATAAAAACATTACCAAATTTGTAATGTATATATGTGAAATATTCCTTTAAGAAATTAAATATAACTTTCTCAATTTTTTTTATTTTTTTATTTTTATTAAATATATTATATATGTAGGTAATTAATTTTTTAGTAATTTTTTTAGGGGAAATTTTTTTCATTTTTTAGTATAATAATTTATTTGGATATATTAGTAATAATTATATTATATTAAGAAAAAATTAATTTTATGATAAAATACATATTTTTATTGGTTGGTGACGTTACAACTAAAGATTACGAAAATTACACATAAATATTACAATTTACATAAATCATTTGAGTATGGGTAATATTTGTGTGTATTATGTATTATCCACAATTTATTTATGTAAAAATTTTAAAGTAATGTTTGTATGTAATAAATTACATCGAAACATTACAGGGTTACATACAAACACTGCAAAGTTAGATAGAAGTATTACCTAAAACTGTAATATATTTATGCAAATATTCTGTCAAGAAAATTAAATAAGAATTTTATAAAATAATTTTTATTATTATATTATATATGTAGAAAACTAGTTTTAAGTAATTTTTGAAGTAAACGAAAAATTCATATTTTAATATTAGACATAAATATATTATATTAATAAAAATTAAGTTTATAACGTTTTTTATTTTTTAGTAGTAAAAAAGAATTACTACTAAAAATTCTCAAAGCTACATATACACGTTAGAATTTATATAAAGCATTAGAGTGCAGGTAATGTTTTTATGTAATATATGTTATAAATTGAAGGTAATGTTTGTATATAACAAATTACATAAAAACATTACCAAATTACATGCAAACATTACAAAGTTATATAAAAACATTGCTAAAAAATTATGACCAGGTAAACCAATTACAATGATTTTTGTTTTCTTTTCTACTTTCAACAGTTCAAATCATTTGCTTTTGATTTAATAGTTATTATTGATCTAAGCTTATGGGAAGCTGATATTTACGCGTGTATTTTAAAATTTTCACACGATCCCCCCAAACACTGACTTCAATTGTTGGATTCAAGGTAACCTTTTCCCTAGCCAGATCTAGCAAGGGGCCAAAACACACCTTTCCCCCATCTTTTTCCTTCCAACACCGATCTAATGTCATGAAGGCAATTCAATTCTTTGAGATTCGAACGACGGTGGGGATTTAAATCGCCCTTTCCGATGAGCAAAGTGGGTTGAGATGAGAAAGAACAAAAAGAAAGAAAAAAAGTAAAATAAAAATAAGAATTAAAGAAAAATAAAAAAAAATTTATTTTAAATAAAATTCATGTGAATAAATATTTATAATATTATAAATTATTTAATTTTTACATAAATAATTTATTTATAAAAATGGAAAGAAAATTGAAAAAGGAAAAGAAAATGAAAATATTCTATAAAATTTATGTAAATAAATTTTTATATTTTATAAATTAAAATAATTTACTAAAAGATTAATTTAAATTATGATATATTCATTTTTTTATTTATAAAAATGGTAAAAGAAAAAAAATGAAACAAGGCCAAAATGAAAAAAAATTTTCTCAAACATGAATTCTTATTCCTCAACATTCAAGCATTTATAAAAACATTTCTCTTCAAGCCTAATGGCATCAAAACTAGCCATGGTTTGCCCATTATGTAGTTTGGTTAATTGAACTAAATAGTTAGTAATAGTATTACAATGTTTGGTTGGTTGAATTAATGCCAAAGAATAAGTGTACAATGTGTTGTAAAGTGGCCTGGATACGAATCCTGACCAAGCTCGACTCAAACGGCCCTTGACTATATAAGTGGTGATGTATCATTATTTCAAAACTATTTATTCTTCTTTTTTTTTGGGCCATATCATATTAATATTCTCTTATTTCTAGAGACTCAGTAGTTAAGATGAATCGTTCGCCTATCTTAACCCTAAATAGTTATCACGAAATGACCATTTGTTTGGAGTCGCCACCAATCTTTTTTGGTCAGGTGAGATTGGTCACCTGTCGGAATTAATGCTTTAAGGGTCAGAAAACCCTAAAGATAAATTCCATGGTGTATGGAGTACCAGAGATCATTTTTAAGGGTTCGAGAGTCGGTTATAGCCACAAGTAAGGATCAACCATCTCGTGGTGCCCAAAATTCATACCTTATTGATAATGGTTAATTTGAACTTTAATTTTTATCCAGTTTCGATATGTGGTATTTAATTACAATTCCTGTATTGTTAAAATAAGATTTTATTATTCCATGAAAGAAAATTAGGGTTTTACATTTTGAAAATCAAAACATCTTATGCACCCTCCACCGGAAAACCAATAGGACATGAAAGTTTTTATTATTCCCTTTTATACCCCAACGAAAAACCAAAAGGACATAAAAAGTTCTAAAAAAACAAAATGTCTTTCACGTCCTACTGGAGTACCTGGCAGAATGTGAAAGATGTTTATTTGTATAAATTCTCGATTTCATTTTGAGAAAGGTATCACGTCATTAAAATGATCATAAAACCCCTATCACACATGGGTGGAAGGAATTTCATGCATCACTCTAACTCCGCGACATTGCCTTTATTTTACAAAGACATACAAATTTTATTTGAAACAAAAATAAAAGACCTATGACTCAGTCTAGACACTAAAGTACTAATTTGAATCTAAGGACTAAAAAGATAAAACAAAAATGAACCTATCCTTAAAGTATACCTTCGGCATAGAAACACCCAGTGGTTACTTAAGACTAGGTTTTAAGAACAATTAAAATATCCCTAAGGCTTACCGTCGACACTAAGGCACCTGGTAACTACTTAGGATTTGGTTCTAGAAAAAATTAAAATATTCCTAAGACTTACTATTGACACAAAGGCACCTGGTAGCTACTTAGAATTGGGTTCTAAGGAAAATTAAAATATTCCTAAGGCTTACCATTAACACCAAGGCACTCGGTAACTACATAGGATTGGGTTCTGAGGAAAATTAAAATATTCATAAGGCTTGCCATCGACACTAAGGCACCTGGTAATTACTTAGGATTGGGTTTTAAGGAAAATATATTCCTAAGGCTTACCATCGACACTAAGGCACCCGATAATGACTTGGGATTAGGTTTTGAGGAAAATTAAAATATTCCTAAGGCTAATCATCGACACTAAAGCACCCGATAAATACTTAGGATTGGGTTCTGAGGAAAATTAAAATATTCCTAAGGCTTACCATCAACACTAAGGCACCTGATAACTACTTGGGATTGGGTTCTGAGGAAAATTAAAATATTCCTAAGGCTAATCATCGACACTGAGGCACCCGATAAATACTTAGGATTGGGTTTTGAGGAAAATTAAAATATTCCTAAGGGTTACCATCAACACTAAGGCATCTGGTAACTACCTAGGATTGGGATATAAGGAAAATTAAAATATTTCTAAGGCTTACCATCGACACTAAGGCACCCGGTGAGGAAAATTAAAATATTTCTAAAGCTTACCATCGACACCATCGACACTAAGGCACCCGGTGAGGAAAATTAAAATATTCCTAAAGCTTACCATCGACACTAAGGCACCCGGTAAGGAAAATTATGAAAATGCCCCTTGAGTATACCTTCGATATGAAAATACCTTGGTACCCTTAATGGGCTCAAAAATGACCTTAAAAGGCTAAATGAACCCTAAACATTCACCTTTGGCATAAAAGCATCTTGATGAAAAAAATTACGAAAATGCCTTTGGGGTGTGCCTTCGCCATGAAAGTATCCAGGTACCACTAATGGACTCAAAAATGACCTTAAAAGGCTAAAGGAACCTTAAACATTCACCTTTGGCCAAAAAACATCTTGGTGAGAAAAATTACAAAAATGCCTCTGAGGTATACCTTTGATATGAAAGTATCTCGGTATCCCTAATGGACTCAAAAGGACAAGTAATGATGATTCTTACTCTAAATGGGTAATTTAGATTACACAAATGACCTAAAGTATGAAAATTGCTAATGGGTCCCTAAATTTTTCAAAATTAAATATTAGTCCCTAATTGATTAAAAACATTTTTTTTAAATACCCAAGATGGGTGATTTAAATTTTAAAATAACCTAACAGCAAAAATACCATTAAGTCTCTAAATTTTTAAAAATTACATTTCGTACCCTAATGGAGAACCAAACGAATACGAAAGGTTATAATATTTTTAGCACCCACTGGATAACCAATTGAATGCTAAAAATATTTAAAATATTCTAAGGGAGTGATTTTATGCTAGAGATAACTAGTTTAGCCTAAAAATGCTAGATTTCCTTAGTGGTCCCTAAGTTTCCCTAAAATTACAAGTTGGGCCAAACATGATTAAAATATAAAATTAAGCATTAAATAAATCCAGATAACCACGAAAAATCACATAAAAAATTACAAGCAAGATTCGGTCACTTCTTTTTACCCTTAGGATAAAATTTTCAATTTATTACCTTTATTATTTTATTTTATTTATTATTTTTTCTTTCATTTCATACCTTAATGGAGAACCAAAAAGATACAAAAAGTTTTAAAAACTTTTATACCCCTATAGATGACCATAGGAATATTAAAAGCCTAAAAATATGGTTAAAAATTTAATTTTATTATTAAAACTTAAAATTTGCTATTTGGTCCCTTTATTTTTACATTTTTTTCAATTAAGTCTACATATGATTATGCATCCCTAAAATCATTAAATCATGTAGAAAAATATATACAAACATTTAAAATATGCCATGTGCAATATTAGGACCAACACAATACACCTAAAATTATAATTTTACCATACTTTGCAAACTAACCCCTAAACGTTTAGACATTTACAAGTTAGTCCTTAATCAACCAAAACCATCATGAAAACACATCATTAAGGCATGAAGTCAGCTTGGAATTAGCAGCAAAACATGGCAAAAATACCTATTAAGATTTGGCCAAACATGATATTTGTTAGAACAAAAATTTTCCTTTTTTTTCGATTTGGTTCCTAAGTTTAACATTTGTTACACAATGATATATTAATTTCAATTCTAAGTTAAAAACTAACCAAAACCATCATCGTCCACTCAAGATTAGGTTCGGCCAAGGTGGGATTCACCAAGCAAACAAAATTTTCATGACAGAAAAACAAGTAAAACACATGTATACACCATTTTCATGCATAAAAACATGAACTTTTAAACATATAACAACCAAGTTACCACAAATCAAGCTAGATAACATATATACACATTGTATTACAACAAAATGACCATGAAATCAGCAAGAAATAGAAAGGAAGAAGGTGATTACCTTGGCTAAAAATCAAAGGGGTAAGAGTTTATCTTATTTTTATTTTTTTTTTGTTTTTCTTCTTTCTTTTTTTTTTCTTTTTTCTTTCTTTTTCTCTCCAATTTTTTCCTCTCATCTCCCCAAAAGCTTCTTAATGAAGAAAAATGTCCTCTATTTATAGAGGAATAGGCGGCAATATTGTTGCCCAAATGGAGTGGCCGAATGGCCCCTTTTCTTTTCTTTTTTTTGGTTTATTTGATGTAAAGATAGCTTGATAGGTTAGATAACCATAATTATTGTCATAAGCCTATACTCTTGTTATCTTTTCTTATAAGCCACTCTATTATCAAGCTCATGATGAAGTTGATCAGCTCATGTAATGGGTAATTGGGATGTAACCAACTTGGTT
>JBBYHK010508115.1:0-13603 GCA_038382065.1 Adansonia grandidieri | reverse complement strand
TCAAGTATTAAGAAAAATGAATTAGTTTTGAGAGCCAATAATTATGTGGTTTGTTGTTGACACACTAAGTGAATTTTTTATTTTGGTGATTAATATTTAATTCTAGTCATCTCAAATATATATATATATATATATAAAAGAAATTAATTTCTAAATTTTTTGGATAATTTTCAAATGTTCGAAATGAGAAATATTATAATTTTTTTCTTTTATCACCGTAGAAGAAAAAAAATTTCATCCAATCACAAATTGAAGTGACACAAGTTTTTTATTTTAAGTAACCAATTAAATAATTTAAGAGCTATTAAAAAGATTAAATTGAAGATATTTTGGTCATCAATGCTAGGATAATAATATTTTAACATTTAAAATATATTTTAAAATTAAAAATTAAAAAAATATATATTACATCGGTCTCAGCCAAACTTGAAAATATATACTTAACACCGATTTCGGGTTGAACCAATTTTATGAATAATCAAATATGTGAATAAATCTAAGTATATACAATTAGTGAAGAATAAAATTAACTCGTGTCAATTAGTATTGACAAGTGGTATGATCAACTTATGTCAAGTAATAACCTCAATCAATTAATGTCATCTAATTATTATTTTATCTTAATTAATGACTATGATCAAGTTTGACTAAAACGAGTTCTCATAACTGTCGTTGCCATGTAAACTATTTATCAGAAAACGGTTTCGTTATAGATTGTGGGGATAAGGTGGGGTCATATAATCTTTATCAATTTCTTCCTTAACTGTGTTCTATAATAATCATGCATTTTTTTGTTCATAAGATTACATTTCTTGACCTAATTATGCAAATCTCAGTTTTTCTGTCTTTCACACTTCCATCAAATCGTGGCTCACGAGATTTACTTTATAGGGGTACAACTTTGAATAAAGATTTTCCCTTTTTTTTTTTTTTTAATTTGGGTTAATTTGATCTGGCTCTTATTTAAATTTAGACACATTTCAAATTTAAGTAAAAAAGTAAAATAATTAAATTAAAATTCGACTTGATCAAACTATGCATAAATTTACTTTAAAGTAATTTAATTTGATGCCGCAAAAGCTAAAATATCGGTAAAATTTTTGAAATTCAAACTTAACAAAGTGAGACTCGATTATGAGCTTTCAATATATACATGACTAATTTAGCTTTAATATTCTAATCTTTATCAAAGTTTTAATTCCATAAAGGAAAAGAAATGCATGCATGCATGCTGCATGATCACTTTTTTTTTCATAAAAATAACTAATTTAATCAAAAGAAACTTTAGCAATAATATTATAAATAATCTTAATAATTTTGATAGCTAAACTTACAATTTAATTACATGATCTGAATATGATATAAAAAATAATATGAATATAATACATAAATATAAATATTTTAAATATAATTATAATATAAAAATAATATAAATATAATATAAAATTAAAAATTCTATTACTATCTTTTCAAAGAAAAAGAAATTAAATACTTTCGGTTGCATGCATGAAAGTCAAGAGTCAATCTCTCCCCCCCCCCCCCCGACATTATTAATTCATTTATTTGTTTCGCTTTTTCAGAGCCGTCCATTTCTAAGCAATCAAGCCATGCACTTTTGCCATATTTGGTATTAAGGGGTTAGACATTTTTAAAACTCAAAAAGCACCTCAAAATCAGGCTTTTCTTCTTCCATTCCATCCCATGGTTGAATGCTGACATTTTTCAAATGTATATTCTCCCCCCTCCCATCACCTCTCAAACCTAGAGCTAGCCTTTGCTAATATACTACCAAGCAACGATCTTGATTATATGTAAGATTTACCTCTATTAATCATACAAATTAATTTTTACAAAAAATTACCGTAACATAAATACAGCTGGTTCAAATAGTATTGCATGAATTAAAATCCGGATATTGACAATACGAAATTATAAAAAAAAAAATGGGAAATAGACATGGAGATGAGTTGAATATGGCAATTGACATGGAAGATATTTATCTCAATGTGAGATGTGGTAAAACACCATAATGCAAAAAGGGTCAGAGTAGCCAATAGGGAGAGGAAAAGGAGGATCTCAATCTCTCCCCCGCATAGAATTGCAAGATATGGACATGAAATTCAACCCACGAACAGTTTCTTTGCTCGCTTTGTCTTGTTCTGCCCACAAGGCAATGAAATGAAAGAGCATCCCTTTTTCTTTGGTGCAAGATGCCAAGCACTCTTTGCCAAATAATAACTCTCGAAAGGTCCTTGTCTTCACCTTTGATATGTGTTGCACCGTTTTGGGTAATATATAATAATAAATAATTATATTTAATGTAATTTTAGTATATAAATTTATATACTTTAAGTGTTAGATAATGTAAATTTCATTAAAAATTAAGTTATTTGTTATATAATTTTTTTTAATTTGGTAGCATAACTTTATTTACTGATAATGTATACATATGAATTTATACATTATCGATGCATAAAATATAGACTCGTAAGAATAACAAACATTTTTATTTCTTTCGATAATAGTTTTACATTCTTTTTTACTTTTAACGTTGCTTGTGAGCTATTTTTAACCAAAAAAATCTCGTGATTTCAAAAATGAATTAGCTATTTTGTTTTTACAAAAATATCGTAATTAAATTAAATTAAAATTTTAAAATTTAAAATAATTAATTATTATATTTTAAAATTAATTATATAAATTTATGAATCTATTTCCTTAATTCACTTTTGCTATAATGTGAACCTGACTAAATTCTAAAGAAATTAAGAATTAAATACAAATATAGTGAACAAGGCAAAAGATTATGATTATTGATGTTCAAAGTATACGAAGAAAGTATATTCCACTATGAACTTAAGGAGCCTAAGTTAGACCTGTCACCTACGGGTTATTGTCTACATATGGAGACAAAACCTACTACCCTAATCTACGATAAGTTAATTGACATATGGAGCAATAGTGAGGAATGAAAAGTATTGTGAATTTCCTAAGAAGATTTCTACAAGTGGAAAAAAAAAAGTGTCCAAACTAATTCACTATTTCTTTGCATGCTTCCAAACCCCCCAAATTAATTTAATTAATTTATATAATTATTTTAAAATATTATATTTAATAAATTTAAAATATAAAATTTAACATTTATAATTCATTTTCTTATTTCAATTTGAAAATTCATTTAAACCCCTAAAAGAAAGAAATTCAATTATTAATAATAAAAGATCATATTCAAAATATTAAAATGGAATTCACTTAATGATAGCTAATAAAAATGAGATTTGTTCAGATTTCTCCATTGATATAATAATAAATAATTTGAAGACATGCTTGATCTTGCTGCTCTGTAAAAAAAGAAAAAAATAACATGCAAATTAAGAGCTTGATGCTTAATCATACAAAATTCAACAAGCAAAAAAACATTAATATACTAAAATGTTGACATGGTGGTGGACATTACAAATATGGGATTCACGTTAACTTGGTCTCACAATAATTGTGTGCTTGTCCACGTTTAACATGTACTATGTTGGACAAAAAAAATAAAAATAAAAAAACTTTAAATTTTATCACCTTATTTAAATCTAAATCATTTTTAAACGATAATATTTAATAAATATAAATTCTAAATCTCAATATTTGCATTCTTTTAATCTAAGATTATCGATTATGTTACGATGAACAAAGATTTGTATTATCTTTGTCAAGAATTATGAATGTACAAAGCCTTTGAGAAGCACAATGCTAACGTCAATACTTGGACTTTGATTAAGGAATTGGGGTAATGTCAATTGATTGAGGAAAAATGAATGGTGGTGAAATGAAATTTATAAAATTTTAGAAATTTTACGAATTTCTTTTTTTGAGAGACAAAGGGACCCCTTGATTTGTTCCAACTTTCCAAAGGCATTGAAAAGAGAATTAAAAAAAAAAAAACAAAAAACAAAAAAAAAAGGGAAAAAGAAAAAGGCAAAAGGGTTCCAAAATCTTGAAGAAAGGCAAAATCTAGTATTGTGCTATGCATGTCATTTCTTGTTGGGAAACCAAATAGCCAAACACTCCCTCAGAAAGATTTTATGGTAACCGATTTTTTTTTAAATACTTATTTTTAGTATTCTTATCTCGATATATATTAAAAGATGAATATATATACATATATATAATTTTTTATATCCACATATAAATTTTCTGTTCTTTTCCATATGCATTGTCGGAAAATAATGAGTGGAACAGTGGATGCAACATCCACTTGGAGCCACGTGTCACTAATGGAGATGAAGCAGATTTTGTCCCTGGCCAAGAACAGTTGAAAAGAAAAATTACCATGCTTATTTTTTTTTTTTTAAGAAAAGCATTTGAGCACATTCTAATTAATATTGAGATTTTTATAGAATTTTGTTGCCCAATATCTTAAGGATTTTTTTAAAATCAATATATTATTTAATAATAATAATAATAATAATATATTAAATGAACATATTGTAATTTTGTTTCCTCAATTACAAAAGTCCACTTTAAAAAAAAAAAAAAAAGCTTCTGTTAAGAAATCTGTCTGAATTTGAAGATGAATATAGTTGAATATGCTTTATTTCTTAATAAAATTTTTTAATTTGAAATATTATAGTTTTATATTCATAGTTGGATACATATGGTCATGGAATATGAATCCTTAAAGAAAATGAAGAATTCGGTAAATTAATTATAGACAAACGGTTCTGCCAATTCTGCGCCATATCCATATTTGAATGTTTTTCACCAAGATTTTCTAAGACGTAGCATATCTTTTCCTAGTTGTGGGACTCTGTAACAAAGATGCAAAAATTTACGCATTGGGAAATGGAGGGAAATTAAAAGAAAAAGGGTCGGGTGGTGGTAGGATTGGATTTTTTTTTGGGGTGACAGTTCCTCAACCTTCAGGCCTTGACCCTTCCTTGTAGACTTAATCAAGAATCTGATAGTTCGTCCGATTCGGTAAACTTGACTCGACCCGCGGCAGGTTTGTAACAGAACTAAAATTGTTAAATGAAACAAGTTTACCAAAAAATAAAAACTAATGCTACAGTTAATTAAGACAAAGTATTTACGCACTCAAAACAAATTACCTATACATGCGTGTTCAGGAACACAAAAACATAAGTTAAATGCGCATGCAAGCATGCAGAAGCTTACACATAACAGTTAATTATATACATATATATGCTCAATCCCCTATTAAGCAATAGTAATTGTGAGTTTATAATATCTAAACATAGGAAGTAGGCTGGAATTAGATAGACAAATAAAAAAGTAAGCAGAAAAGAACAGCTGGAAAGGCCAATTTTGGGGATTGGGAGTGTTAAATTGTAAAACCCACATTAGTTTAAAGGGCATAGGTTCACTTCCTACAAACCCGGCAAGAAGTATATACAATAATATATATATAACACTGAGATAATGCAGCAGGGGACCATAAAAGCTAATAAGAAATTGGCAAATGGGATTTGTTTAAAATGGGTGGGGGAGAGATGCAAGAACTATCAATCCATATCTTCCTGATATGTTTTTCTTTCATAATCATATTTAAAGTTGCTATATATTTGAAAGTTTTTTGATTCGTTAATAATTCCTATTTCATAAATTTGGACAAATTTTTGTATTTGTGTAATGTTTTAGCTATTCTTGTATCGTATCCACGTCCAAAATTACAAAACTCTAGGAAACGGGCAGTTAGTGAAAGAGAAGATGAGGTTTGGAGGACAGCATGCTTGGGGAGAGTGAGGGGATGGAGGGGTGATATATGGGGAAGGGAAGGGCAGCATGAAATAAAAATCCAATGTTTCCTTCGTATAGAACAGGTTTGTCTAGCGAGGGAGGGTGGATCAGGGTACAAGGGTGGCATGGGCATCCACTAATGTTTTTATTCAAATCATAAATGCACAATGCTCTATATACCAACATCTTAGCCTCTAAATTTGACCCATAACTACTTGCTCAGGAAAATTTGTGTTTTGTGTGGCTAAGTAAATATACATAACTTTGTTGAATTTTTTTTTCACCGGTTCACTAGGTTGTTCATGTCTTGCCTTATCTTGGAGTAACAAAGTATGAAAATGATAGTCTCTATAGGATCATATAGAAGACAAACAAGCTGATGAATTAAGTAGAGACTGGAAAGTATTGAATCTTGGTTCAAAGAAGTTGAAATTTCCATCCATCCAGTCTCTGGAAAAAGTAACTATAGTCCTACACTTCATGAATGATGACAAATATTCATGCATTTGTTACTATGTTTCACAAAGAACGTGCCCCAGCAGGGGGAGTGTCCCAAAAATCAAGGGGAAGCTGCATTACATTGCGGAGAAATTAGGAACTGGCAACTTGGCAAAGCATGCAATCCTGCTTGATTTCAATTACCGTAAGTGTCTGCTAAGAAAAGAAAGATAAAAAAAAAATGCAAATAGAACTTGAAAATATAAACTAATGTAAAAAAAAAAAAAAGTGGTCCACGCGTGCGAAGATTAGTTGTGTATGTGTGAAGAATCGTGCTGTGGAGGCACTCACGTGTGGCTAGGTTTTATATATACGCATGAAGAGAATGCACTCAATACCGTAGAAGTAGTAGTAGTAATCAAACAAAAGAGTTTTACGCTTCTTAGCTTTGCTACTTCGTATCGTTTTCACATTGATATCAATAGACTAGGAAACAAAGAGACAGGGCTAGAAACAGAAATTCTAGCATTATTTAACCAAGTTCTGTGTTTTTTTTTCTCTAGGGTTGGGGGGGGGGGAGGGATAGTTAAAATGGAGATGGAGAGTGAAACACAGAAGTCAAAATTTAGGAGGATTTGTGTGTTTTGTGGAAGCAGCCAAGGCAAGAAGAGTAGCTATCAAGATGCTGCTATTGAGCTTGGAAAAGAATTGGTATTTTAACAAAAAAGTTCTGGTTTTTCCTCTGCTTCTTGTCGTCTTTTACAAAAAAAATGAGACTTGTTTTGGTTATGGTTTTGTTAGAAACTTGTTTTTTTACTGATATTGAGGAAACGGGTTCTGCAAGAAATCTTTTCAAAGTTGCTTAAAGCCATAAATTTTTGTTTCCATATGATTGTGTACCTTTATTTTTTTAATGTTTGAAACTTGTTTGTGAATTGGTTCATTTAAAAATCCCTCAAGTTCCTAGCTTTCAGCATCTCTCTCTTCCTTTCTCAAAGGTCCTTGGTAGGAAAATCCGAAGTGTCCAATGGTTTTTCAGTTTTTCCCAATGCCTATTGAAAAGGTAGAAAAGAAGGGCACAGTTTTCCGTTGAAATCTGATTATTGTTGAGTTATTACAAGTTTGGAAAATTTAAGGTACAAACAAGTACTAGTGTGTTGAATGAACAGTAAAGCATCCTTTTCAATCTTATTGTTGGTAATCTTTTGAATGTACTCCGAAAATGCATTGGTTTTGTCAAAATCAGTTCAATGTAATGTAGATACATACTTCACATACATGCTTGAACTTTGAACCATTAGTCTCGTTCCCTTAACATTTTAATCTCCTTCTGAGCTGACTTTGTTTATGCTCTTTTGCAGGTTTCAAGGAACATTGATCTTGTCTATGGAGGAGGTAGCATAGGTTTGATGGGTTTGGTTTCACAAGCTGTTCATGATGGTGGTCGCCATGTCATTGGGTAAAGAACTAATAAAGGCTCATTTTTTTTTCGAAAATATTCGCAACAAGTTTAAGAAACAAAAATTCAGTGAAACTGGCTTTGTTTGTTATTTGATAATTTGTCTTCCCTATTACAAAAACTATTCTTAGTTTTTGGTTTCCATTACAACTCAAAATTTTGTCATGTTCTTTTCTATCTGCAGAGTTATTCCCAAGACGCTCATGCCCCGAGAGGTATGTCTGCTATAGCCAGGAAAAAAAAAGTCCTGAACCTTTTCTTATTTAAATTGATAAAGGTAAAAAAAAAAAATCTTTTACTCAATTTCAAATATAAATATTAAATATAAATATATTTAATTTTTAAAATTTTTTTATATAATTAGAAGGCCTTCGAACTTAACCTTCACCTACCTCCAATTACAAGTTTCTTTGTTACTTTCTCTTACTTTTCACCATCCATGGTGTAAAATTTTTTTCATATCTTTTCAACCTCACCTTCTTTCTTTATTTCTTGCCTAATCTTGTTTTCTGTCTTTGCTTGTGCTTCTGGAATCCCCTATTTTATACCCACTTAGATTAGCCAAACTTTTCTCTTGTGTTTTTTTCACTGTTATTAACTTTTTAATATTTTCTTTTTTGACAAAGACTTGATAACCTTATCCAGAGTATTGCTGGGAAAGGGGCAACTTTTCACTTTAACGTTTTCATTTATATATATTCTTGGGATAAAAAAAACATGGGTTTTTTCTTGTGTTTATTCTTTGATGGCCTTTTCTAAAATTTGGGTTTTTTTTCTTTTAATTTTTTTTGCATTTATGTCGGTAAAATATTGACTGGCTAGGGGTTTTTCACAGTATTGAAGTCTTTGAATTAAGCGCATTATTCCTGCAACTCTCATTATTGCTTAACTGGCAGATATTTTCAGTATTATTTTTTCTGTGCACTTTGCAGTTAACTGGTGAAACAGTAGGGGAAGTGAAGGCTGTTGCAGATATGCATCAAAGGAAGGCAGAGATGGCTAAGCATTCGGATGCTTTTATTGCCTTACCAGGTTAGTAGTACAAGCAAATTTACACCAAAATGTCAAAGGCAAATCAAAGAAAACTTTAAAGCTATCAAGTGCTTTATACTTCATCAATTGACCATATCTCATGATTTGACTCACCTGAAGATTGCTGGCTTCTTCTTTTTTTATTTTGATCTTTCAATTAAAAAAAAAATGAAATCCTGAATGCAAAACCTGTCCTCCTTTACCTTTAGTTTGCTCATTTGATGTAACTAATGTTTCCATGTTCTACTAAAGGACAGTTCTGATAAAGGTGCTCTGCTATGGGGTAAGGGAAGTCAACATATAAACGCATGTGGCTGTTATAGTCTTTATACTAGTGGCAATTGTTATATGCTGTGAAAGCAACTATATGCTGCCAGAATTATCACAAATCTTCTCTTCTCAGTTACTTGGACTCAATTATGAGTGTCGGATATGAGTATATTTAATTTTTTAAGTTTTTTAATGTGTTTAGAAGGTTTTGAAATGTCATATCTCAATATCCATGTCTAAATATACATCGGATACATTATCAAACACACGTATTTTTAAAAAAATAAAGAGTCCGACCTACATAGCTCCTCTCACAACACAGACCTCCAAGGCCTATGACTTAGAGAGCAATCCTTCAAACCCTAGTTCTTGACCTATCAACATCTTACACTGAAAATTAGACCTTCCAGAGGAACTCTCTTTCCTTGGTTAGTATAATCTTATTTTCCCCTAATGTATTCCCAAAGTCTATGGTGTTACAATGCCACCTACCAATATCAAGACTGAAGGACATCCTTAAAACTTTCACTATAGAGTGTTTGCCAACTAGCAGCTTGCATCTGACAGGGAATCCAATTTACCACTTTGAAGAGGCTACTCTTTTTAGTTCATTTTTCAGCTTAACTTTGAATTCTATTATACCTTGAAAATTTATTCTGAATTGAAACGTGGAGGAGGATGCAAATAATGCAATGACAAATCTGTCATTTTATTCTTCAGGGGAATTGTCCTTTGTCGTTACCTAACAAAAGAAAAATGAAAAATCAAAAGGAAAACCAACTTTGTAAGGTGATAATGAGGTAGAATGTGAGTCATTATTATATGAATTGGAAGGCAGAGGATTGTACCTCTATTTTCCCAATGGATGGGAGCAATAAATACCTTGTTTTTGGAATATGGAGAAAGGTGGGGGGTAAATGATATTTTAGAAACTCCTTGTTGTGCATGCTATAATGATAAACCCATGGCCATCAAATAACAGGCAGCTGAAGTGCACTTTAATAATCTTTATTGTTTATGTTACTCGAACTTGGATGTGAGTATTGGATAGGTATGTTCATTTTTTTAATGTTTTTCATGTATTTGAAGGATCATATCTTCATACGCTTGTTTTAATGTGCATTGGACACTAGTGTCAGGCACAAATATTTTAAAAAAGTCAGAGCAACATAGCTTATCATTACTCTGTAGTCCTAGGCCTATGCACTAAACTTCATATTAGCATAGCAAACAGACGGTTAAATTGTTCCCCTTCCTTTTCATACTTTGAAGTTAATAATTAAATTCTAGCCTTACATCTAGTAGTTTTAATCTTGTATGTCCCCTTATCTTTTCCATTTTTGAATTTCATTGGGTAAGTAGAATCATTAATGTTGTTGCTTTTGAATACCCTTGTGTTAGGCACCAATCAAATGTTTGTACTATAGAGTGATGAAAGGGCATCTACAGTTATATGTACTAAGTTATCTCTTTTGCAGCATCAAATGATTTGGTTGCAAACTATAATGAATGGAGAAAAACTCATAAAAACAATGTATGCAGGTGGTTATGGAACTCTTGAAGAACTGCTTGAAGTCATTACCTGGGCTCAGCTTGGAATACATGATAAACCGGTGTGTCCCTTTGCTTTTTCCTTGCAGATGTGATGACCTAAATCTTTTCGACTCTTTATTTTACTTTTAAGTGTCAGTGTCTGACACATTTTCCGGACAAGAGTATGGGGATATGACATACTTGATACCCACTAAATACATAGAAAAACTATTAAAAATTGAATGTACCCTTGTCATACACATGCCTGTATACAACACTCACACTTGAGTTCGGGTGACATAAGTGATGATCCCCCACCTCTCACAAACTGATCCATGAAAAAAATAATCAATAATGCATGATTTTTCCACATTCTTTCAGGTTGGGTTGCTGAATGTCGATGGATACTATAACTCATTGCTTTCTTTTATCGATAAGGCTGTGGAAGAAGGATTCATTAGTCCGAGTGCACGCCAAATCATTGTATCCGCACCCACAGCAAAGGAGTTAGTAAAGAAATTGGAGGTATAAATTAAAGAAACTTCTTCACAGATTCTACTCCTTCACTAATATATATCCGTACACATATATACAAATATCTTACAAAGGTGTTGTACATTTGAACCTTAGTTTGCTTTAGTGATGCAAGATAAAGTAAAATGTATATATATTTAATTATCCACACTGATTTGATTGTGTCATGTGAAATTTTACATTTGGTGAATTATTTCCTTTAACCATCATCATGTCTTAATCCGAATAAAAGTGTAACTGCAAATAATGGCCTGTTTTTTCTTCATGTCTACTTACTATTAACAGGAATATGTCCCCTGCCATGAAAGAGTTGCTTCAAAGTTGAGTTGGGATATGGAGCAGCTTGGCCACTCAAAAACATACGATATATCTAGGTAATGCTTGGAGTGCATGAAGGAGAAGAGTATATAAGATGGAATTTGGAAGGATCTAATTGTAAAAAGACTCAAAATTTCCTTCAATTGGGGAATTTTTTCTTTTTCTTTTCCTTTTTTTCTGTAAATTACTGCTATTGACATCAATATATGACTTTAACCTTCTCTTTTAGTGGAAAATTGATTCTCTTTTACATTGTAAGTAATAAATGCTTGCGAACTGTGCCTTTTTATAATGTTAACGAATCGGTATTGTGACCGTCTTTGCTTTACCTGATTAATCATTTTTATCAATTTCTTCTTCCTTGTCTTTTGAAGATTGATAATGTGATTACTAGGTTCGAGGACGTATATTATGCGTCACCTTATGTATTGATATTTGGTTGTCACTTCCATACATCTTTGGGTAACAAAGTCTTGTGAGACTCATGGGTGTCCAAAGAGGATAATACCTATGACCAAATCCTTTGTAAGGTGATGCGGAAGAGACAAACTCAATCTTTACGGTTGTCCTAATTCATAAGGCAAAATCTTCAGATGAAACTGTCATGATTCTTCCAACTTTTTAGCATAATATATCCAGATTCCTGAAGCTTTTCTCTAGTCAACTTTGATTTATTATTGATCTTCATCAGCCAAGATCATGTGCAGGATCAATCCTATTTTTTAAAGCAAATTAACCCAATTTTCCTTTTACATTTTATCCTATTTGAGTGTCATGAACCAATGACATTGTGCCTGTCAAAAAAGGACTTGGCATTTGCCATTAAATGAACAAAACCACAATGATGATCCAATGCCAAAGGCTTTCTGAATCAATGAGGTGAGAAGTGAAAAGAAACAAAGTCCTAAATCTGTTTCAAGTTTTTGTTTTGCTGCAAAAAGGTTTTGAGCTAGGTAGGGACATTTGAGAGGACTAACCCAACCGACAACCAATGACCGAAAACACACATGGGGAAGGGAAGGACCATGTCCATGTGCCATTGCCATGGACATTTTAGGACAATATGATTGAACTTTAAGTTAGGTCCCAGTTTCATCTCACAAACGCTTGTGAATTGCGATTGGTATCACTTTGTACCATTAGTTTGAGTACTTACATAATCCAAGGTTGCACAGTCGCTTCCTAAGATTTCTACGCTTCGAAGTGGCTTCAATGTCAATTTTATTTTGTACAAAGAAGATCACAGTCCAGGGATTATAAAAAGATTGCAGTCTGTAAATGTAGGAATTCAAATCTAAAGCTGTTAGATGTTAAATTTTAAAAATAATTATATAAACTAATTAGATTAAATTTCGAATTTAGCTTCAATGCAAATTTAGTAGTATTCAACTATCCATTCAAAATGTTGTTATACCAATCTTTCTTGCGTACATTAGGGAGAACTGAGCCTAAAACTTGTAATTAAAAAACAATTTAAAACATGTTATTTCTAAAATCTGGTTCTATAACAGGTTTTTCCGATAGTATTAAATGAGACAGATAATCAACAACAATACATGTTGCTTGGAGGTTAACCATTTCGGGAAACATTGCATGCGAAATCATGAAAGAAATTTCACGTTGCAAATAGTTCCAACATGTTTTTTTTTTTTTTTTCAAATAATTTTACTTATGATATTTAAAAATTTACCGATAATATATATAGAAAACAGACCCGATAAACTATTGATCCAGTAATCTGGGCCAGGCAGGCCTCTAATTTTTTATGCATCAATTTCTAGTACAGCATGAATTGCAGCAGTGAAGCCTGGGTCATATGGTTAGCGTTGGCCAGCCCACATGTAATTGCAGACCAAGATAATGCGTCCAGCGTTCAGGCTGTTTACCGTCCCATGGTTCCTCTACCAGACGACTGCCTCATTTCACATTTCACAAATGACAATTTTTATTTTAATTTCAATTTGTACCAATATAAGAAACATTTTAAGTTTTTCTTCATTTATTTGTTTATTTGTAGCTTTCATGGATGGGGTTGGAATGGGTTCATCAGATAATACCTTTTAACTTTGAACAGTTGAACCTTAGCACCCAAACCCAAAGAAGCTTTGGATTAAACTATTTTCAAAGAAAAATTCCATTCTCTTTAGCCCAAAACTCAAGTACTATTTAGCCATTTTAAATGCCCAACACGTTAAACCCTCTCAAAACCTTGATTTTGCAACCATTTTAAACTCTTACAACGCTTCTCATTTCCACTTCGCCTAAAATCCC
>JBBYHK010508083.1:0-12216 GCA_038382065.1 Adansonia grandidieri | reverse complement strand
GAAGAAGAAGAAGAAGAAGAAGAAGAAGCAGAATTTCAAGTTATATATACTTGTATATATAGACTTTCTTTTTGTAGATGTTGAATCTCCATTAAAGGAGATATGGGTTTTTCTGAATGTAACTGTTACTTCCATCAAATTATTAATTTTAATATAAATAGAATCATATCAAGTTTAGTTTTTTTTTTTTTTTCATTTTTCTTTATGTTTATGTCTTTTTTTTTTTTTGTGTGTTATATTTTCTGGGTTTCTTGAGCTTTTTAGATCTAAGAGAAGAAAAGAGAGAGAGAGAGATTTCATTCAAACTTTTGCAGGTTTGCTGACACAGACTCTTATTTAATTATTATTTTTTAAAGTAATTAGTAGTTTCTAATTCATTTTTTTAACTGTTATTCACATTTGGACATTGGAAAACAAGAGTTTTTTTTTCTAAGTCTCCTTGGATGCCTTTAAGGGGCAGTGCAAATACTCGCTTTTATTTTGATCTTTTAGATTTAAGACCTCAAGTTGTGTGATTAATTATTTACGAGGCTTAAAGTAGATATTAAATGATTTAATTATTATATTTAAGTTTTATTTAATTTTATTTTTTAAGTTAAATAAATAATTATTGAATTTGAATTTGAACATTAGATCTAAATACAAAAAAAAATAAAAAGAAAAAAATGATTATAACAAAAATATCGATAATTAAATATTAAATAAAAAGTATTAATAAAAATTAAATTCGAAAACTTGAATACTACATTAAATTTATACAGATAAAATAATTTAAATAATTATATTTAAATTTAAAAAATAATAATAATGAAACTTTTTTATTATATATTTTTTAATTTTAGGAAGAAAAAATAGTGAAGGAAGAGTTGAGGGATTTTGTATGCTTCCCCCACCGTAACAAAGGCTGATGGCTTGGGAAGTGATTGGGCACTATTTTGTATGTTCTGTCGAGTGAAAATTCGAATGACAATATTATCCTGCAAATTTGAGTCCTTTGACCAGCAATGGACCACTTTGACCTCCTATCCTGGGTAGGGGCATATTGGTAAGTTCGTTTTAACTGGTAGATCATAAATGCTAGCCTTCATTTTTTTTTTCTTGTTTTCAGTGTTGGTACATTTTTTTTTTTAAATTATGAATTATTTTATGATTAAAATGATTTCGATCTATATTGTAGTGATTGGTATAATATAGACGTAGATCTTTATATAATATAAGTATTTAATTATTTTAAAATTTTTATATTTATATTTAAATTTGTATGAAATAAAAAAATTAAAAAATTAAATAAAAATATGATCATTTAATTAATTCGATTTTAAAATTTTAAAATCTGAATAAATTTAGAAAATGTACTGAAATAATAGTGAAAAATAACAAATTGACTGAATTGAAATTAATTGATTTTGTTCGACCAATTATTTTAGTTTTTTTCTCACTTGGTTAGATAATATTAATTACGTATTATTTTGTTTATTCGGCTCGATTTAAAAATAAAGTAATTACAAATTAAATGGATAATTTTTTTAACACTAAACTATCTACTCAAATAAAATTAATATAAAAAAAATCAAATTCAATTGATTTAAATCGATTTATAAACCGACATTTTACTCAGTCTTGCGGGTAATAAAAAACGGCAAACTAACAGAACAACTACATTAAAATTTAATTATCTAACCTAATAAAATTGAATCCAATAAACTAAATTTAATCATTTTTTAATGAATTTTTTGATACATTGACATTTTACTCACCCCTGGTAATATAAATACTAGTAAATACAATGAATTATACAAGGTATTTGTGTACAAGAACTTGTTACAGCTGGGTTTTCTGTAGTTGATACTGTGGGTGGTAAAGTCTGGTCCATATCGATGGATCTGACTATTCATTTAAAAAAAAATTGGAGAACCTTTGGAAATCATAAAGTTTCAGTACTAAAATAAGTAATCTACAGTATAGTTATTAATTCTTTTGCCTGTCATATAAGACAAATAAAAATTATTAATATTATTAATTATTTTTTAATAAATAAAAAATTATATTTCTAATTTATATATCAGATTATACTTTTTTTTGTCAAACATAAAAATATATAAAAATAATATAAATTATTAAATATATAAAAATTTTAAATATGAGTATAAATATATAATAATTTAACTTATTCATTATATAAATCGTACTTAATATGTAAAACATTTATTATTTTATTCTTTTATGTTTATTAAACATATTATTGCATTTTGTATAATGTACAAAATTAATAAGCCTAAAAAAAATTCATGATAAGAATGATCTAGCTTTGGGTATGAAAAGTTGGCACCCTAGCTGCCATTTGTTGATCAATTTGTCCATGGGTTTGCATCTTTATTCAAATTTGGTCTATATTGGGTTTAAACCGATCTAATGGCTCAAATTATCTTTTAAAAAATTAAAAATTATTTTTATATTAATATTTATATATATTTATAATTAAATTTAAATAAAAATTATATTTAATTTATATTAATATTTTTACATTTATAATCAAATTCAAATAAAAAATTTTATTAATAAAAAATAATTTGAACTTAATTAAATCTACTAAAATAAAAAAAAATTCATATCTAAATTTCATACAATATAAATTGAATTGATAACTTAATCACAGGTTTACCCAATCTTCTCCTCAAATCTATTTTCTAACATCTTCTTTTTTATAATGCAATTAAGAATATCTCAATATTTCGGCTGAATCTAATTGAGAGTTCTCTTATCTATGAAACTTCATCTCAAAAAAAAAAAAAAAAAGAAATAGTCTCAATCATATTCAACGTTTTCGGCTTTGAATTCGGTGACCTTTTATAATAATAATAATAATAGTAATAATAATAACGTAAATTTAAACACATTAGCAGTGGAAAATAAAAGCACAATGAGTACGGATGTCTTTTGAATAGTAAAGCTGGATGAGTTTTCTGAGGATTATCAAAGATCGAAGGTAGTCTGCAGAGTTAGAAAACGTTAGAGAGCATTGAAATTTAGTGTTCAAACATGTTTTGATGGCTAAATTAATATGAGTTCTGGGAAATTTTAAAGGTACTTAAATTAATGAATAATTAAAGGTTTGGTGTTTATATATTTTTTATTCAAGTTTATCTTTTAATCATTTATTTATATTTGATTGTTAATTACTCATTAATTTAACAGATAATTTATTTTATTTGAAATTATTGAATAATTACGAACTAGATGGATATTTACGTATGAAGGTCTACGTAGATATAAAAACGAGAATCAAGGTATATATAGAATTGGTCGATGGATGATGGGTCATTTTCAATCTTCAATCTTGTTTTTGTGCTATATAACTGTGCCATTTGATTTGTTATTTGTGCCCAAAGGAAATGCAAAACAAGAAAAAAAAAATGTTGATAATAATGTCAAATTTGGTATTATGGTTTAACTCTGTATTCTTTCCATGCAAAGAAAAATGTTTTCAATTTATATATGTGATCATATAAAATAATAAATCTTAACCCAATTCGTTATTTACCCTAATTTTGGCAATCAAATACGAGAAAATTATGGAATTTTTAGTAGTATCATCATCCATCTCTATTCATTTGAGTTAACCAAAAAGAAGGAAATTTAAATTAAAGTGAATTGACTTTGAGAATTAGGTAACAATAATTCACAAATCACATTTAGATCTGATTTTTTTTTATAATGATAGAAAACACGATATATTTAATAAACATAAAATAATACAATAAATAAGATATAAAATCTTTAAATATAATTAAAATAATATATTTAATATAAATATTATATTTATATTTAAAATTTTAATATATTTAATGCAAAGTATATTTTCGGATAGCTGAAATTGAGCTCTCAATGTACATTTGTGGGCTAAAGACAAATTGGTACAAGAAATTGTCCTTTTTTTTAGGCTTTTGTTTTTTACTTTCATGGTTTTATTTGTTTTTTATTTCCTCCCACATTTTTTGGGGTCCTCCTAATAGATTTAGGTCAAAAAAGAAGCTTTGCTACTTTTTTTGTTTTTCAAATATTCTTCATGGCATGCACTTACCATGCAATCAAAATAAACATTATTTGAGAACCAGATCCATATTTGAACATTAATAATTGAATTATAGCTTGGCATGCTAAATGGGACCCTAAAAATTTAAGAACAATATGATAAAGAAAGAGAGAAAAGGGGGAAAAAATACACTAGCAGTTTCTAAACTTTAGTGTAGAGGGTGGCCTAGACCCCCACTAGGTCAAAGGAAAAAAAAGTGGGAAAAACACATTGGTCACCCCACAAATCTTAACTAGAATGATTAAGTATCTTTGATTGAAATATGGGTGTCTTGATTTTTTTTTAATTATTGTTACACTTTGGATAAAAATGATAAATCAATTTGCTTTTTTCTTGTCAATTGTTTGAGATTTGCAATGATGGGTTTATCAAGTTGCATTTTGACCCAAATTTATATGCAACAATGACACAAATCTTTCTTTTGTTTTGCTAATTGATCATGGAATCTTAGCTTGTTACCATAACTATAAAATATTTTAATTGTTCATCCCAATAAGTCAAAAAAAAAATTGCAATTTATTTGGTTTCAAAGAGTATGAAAATGTAATTATAAGCATTTAAAATAATTTTGAGATGTTTGGTAGAATGATGAAAAAAAGAATTAAAGTAATGATTTAGATTCAGAAGAATACTTGTTATTTTGTAAATGAAGGCTCATTTTTTTCATTCAAAGTAGCTTTTGAAAAAAATAATTTTTTACGTTTTCGAGTGTCTATTTTATAAAAAATAAGTTAATCGAAGAAAAATAAATTCAAATCGAAAGAAAAATCAACTCAATTTTAAGAAAATTGTTCAATTTACACACCTCCAACTCCATACATTACCCAAACCTTTCAACCCTTACATGTGAAACCCTATCTTTTTGTTGTTACCCTACAACTTGAAAAATTATTTTTAGAAAATATTTTCGTGAAATATATGAAGACTAAAAAAAAAAAAAAAAGATTTAGTTGGGCCCTAATTGCTATTAGAATGGTCCATTAGTTCAAGGAAAGCTATCCTTTACGCTTACGACAATTTATGGCACGCATTTCTACCTCTTGAGATCAAGGGTCAATAGCTTTGGGTCCAACATTCCTAATGTAGCCGAAATCATAAACACATTTGTGGCCCATTAACTCTAAACCCTGAGAATTTGCCTTTTAGGCCAACTTGGAAATAGGCAGAACCTTTAGGTGCCCTTTTGGTCAACGGTTGCATCAATGACGAACAATCTAAAACAATATGATAAAAGGGTTTTTATTAGCGAGCACTGTTAGATATTTTCAAAACCATTGAATATATTATTTGAAACAACAAAATTATATTGCATGTAATATTTAGAAATTTTATTTATTATTTTTAATATTTTGGATGAAAATATTATTTACAGATAATGATTTTAAAAAATATTTAAAAATTCTCAAAATTAGAACTATACCATATGGCGTCTTTCCATTAGATTTCAACTTCCATCGCGGACCATGTCACATAGGGTTTTGGTTAGACGTTAGAAATAAAATAATTATACGAAATAAATATAATATTAAAAAATATTATTAAAAAAATATAAATATAATATAAATATTTATTATCATATAAAAATTTTTATGTATATAAAATATTATAATTATAATTTTAATATGATAAAATATATAAATATGACATGATTAAATATGTTAATGAGCTGAATTAAGTCAGGTTCGAACATAAAATTATAATTTTTTATATGCTCAGGCTTAGCTCAATTAAAAATATGAATAATTTTTTTTAATCGGACGCAACATAAATCAAAAAATTCAACTTAGTCTGCTCAAATTCAAAGCCAACTCCACTTTTACTCCAAAGTAAATGATTTCATTGTTTTGTACTGGCCTTTTTAGTCAGCTAAGGCTTTGCAGCGCATGCTTATGCTTTGCCTGTTGCAAAACTTTAACAAAAAGAAGTTGGCTCTGTTCACAATTTCCCATGCTGCTCTGTATGTAGAACATCATCCCACCCCAAATAATTCTTCAGATTAAAGATTACAATCTTTGATGAAATTGACTTGTTGACGTTCTTCTTTGATAGGTAAAATAGGGCCTACAATAAAAAGGAAGTTAGAAAAATATTAGAGTTGATATTCTGGGATAATCTCTTATGGTTAATTTAATTTTTAGATTTTTAAGGACTAATATAATATGAGAGATTATAAAAAAAAAGAAGCTTTTACATGGGATTTATTTTTCCTTTCATAGGTATTATCGGAAGGATATGCTGTCAGATGATGTAATTGGAGGACAGTTAACTCCGAACTAACTGTCAAGCTACTATGTGTTGTAGCTAGACCTACCAGTCAATCGTCATTCAGAGTGAGATATCAGTCTTGAGATCATATTATTGTCAGGTGTTACATCTATATCTCTTTATGTTTTGGCGACCAGAGAATAGTTTGGTAACATTTTCAATCAAAATGAGTATTAGGATAATTGCCTAGGTTGTTGATCGTCTGAATGACATAACAAAAATATATCTTTATTATGTATATATATTTGTTTATATTCTAATATAAATTTTAAAATTATAAATATTTAATATAAAAAATTTTAAACAACAAATAAATAAATATAAAATATTTAAAATACAGTAAATTATTATAATAAATTAAATATTCTAATTTAATGAATATATTTTATTTTTAAATATAATTATAAAAAGAATAAAAATATTTTGACAAAAAAAATTAAAAAAGGGAAAAATTTTTATAAAACAAAAGAAAATAAAACTTGTGCTGATTGACACTAAATAATACGTATTGGTCAGTTTGACTAGCATAGGTAAGGACAATCGGTATAGACAAATACAAAAATGAAACTATACAATACTAATGTTGTTTCATTTTATTTTAAAATCAATATTGATTAGCATCAATATACTACCGATTACATCGATCATGACCCAAAATGAAAGAGTAATCTGACGATTAATTGCAGATTTATTTCTTCCTTAATTACATGTTTATAGCTTAGAAGCAAATTCTCATTCGCATCTCCAGATTAAGGATCAATTCTTGAATCAAATCCTATTCCAAATCAACTCACGATGTTTTGGCCTCTTTATATTAGTGCATGTTCAAAAGCATGCGCTTTGAAATATGCTGGGGGAAAAAAGGGCAAGTTTTCAAAGTCTATTGAACCGAATCAAGTTAGATTTAAAAAAAATGAAATACATGTATTTGAAATAATTTTAACTTTAAAATTAAAAAAATATATTAAAATAAAAATAATAATAGTAATTTAATATAATTCAAACTTAAAATTATTAGGTTTGAACCGACTTTTGCCGCCTCAGGAAGGGTGAAGAGCAGCAAACTTGAAGGAAGTAGTAGTGCATTAACTTATTATCCATGTGCCAAAATAATATAACTTTGATGATTCTAATGAAATGTTGCCATAATGTCAACTTAACTCTACAAAAGAAAAAGTGGATTAAGATACTATTTGATTTCGATATTTAAAAAAAAAATTATAATTTAATATTTAAATTTTAATTTTGTTATATAAGTTATTTTAAACTTTAATAATTTTAATGTGGTTTTTTAAACTAACATTTCAGTATTTTTAAAATTTTTAAATATTGACGTAGTATTACTTACATGTCAGTAATGCTGTATGTCATAATTTTATTGGCCTAAGAAAATATCACGTTAATACTATTAAGTTTTAGACTAATATATGTGATGAAAATAAAATTTAAATATTAAATTATAAATTTTTTTAAATAAAACATTATGAATCATGTTATAATAAGGGTTGAAATAAATATTAACTAAAAATAATAATAATAGGCCTGATCAAAGTTCTGCACCAAACATTCCAGTTAAGCCATAAATGGGATAGACTTGACTGTATGCGGCCATGATTGATTCTTTGGTCTCGCACAGACATTACACAGCTTTTCAAAATATTCTAGGAGCCGATGGAGTAGAAATATTCAAGGTCAGGTCAGTGGATTGAACTTGAAAGATCATTTTGTTGTTTGAATATAAAAATTTTTACAATATATTTTTTATAAATTTTGATAGATATTTTATAATTAAATTTAAGTTTAAATATTTTTTTATTAAATAAATAATAATTGAAGTAATTGAATTAAAAATATGATATGCAGATTCGATCAAATTCGGACCAAACAGTTAGTCCACTTTTTGAATATTATCTCTTATATATAAAGGTGTTTATGGATCGAATCAAATTGCGATTCATATCTTTGCCCAAGCCTAAATCAAATCGAAACAAAAATTTCTTTCATTATTTAAAATAAAATAAAAAATTTAACATTAATATTTATAATTAAATTTAAATAAAATTAATTTTTATTATTTAAATAAATTTTAAAATTTACGATAAAATTCAATTCAATTCAAATTAATACTTCCAGACATAGCGAGCTATTCAGTGGTCTATCCACAACTTGCAATGACTCATAATTGAGATGATTTCCCAATTGTTTGGGCAAAGCTCATTAACCGCAAGCTTATCATCCCCCAAGTTACATCACACATGATAAAGTTAATTGAAGCCAATCCAAATCCCAAACCCAAATTTGTATTCCATTGGCCAGATCACCAGCTCATTTTAATCATAAATCAAACTTATAATCCAAGCATTGTTGTTGGACAACAGAGTTCTTGATTTCTTTTTCCAGCTCGATCATCTCTTGAGCTATAAAAAAAAAAAAAAAGCTGAGTTTCCATTTTTCTAGTGAATCTGTTCTTATACAAACAGATTGAATCAACCATAGAACTCATTCAAACTTGATTTCAACCGAATGATTCATTCTGTCAACAAAGGGAAAAAAATGAAAGTCATTGGATTATGTAATCCCACAAAGAAATGGCAAAAAAGCTGACGTATTTTTAACAAACTAGGAAGTTTCTGCCGCCCAAACTCCAAGGCACTGCCAAAAAGTTGATGCAAAAAGTTGAGTCAAATTGCTCAATTCCAAACACTAAAGCAAACTACATATTAGGCCCCTTAGCTTTGTTTTAACCTTATCATTAGCACAATTTTTGAATTAAAAATATATTTTATTATATACATAATATTAAATATGATAAAAAATTAAATTTTACAATTAAAATCATGATTTGATAATTAAAATTAAATGACCAAAATAATAAAATTTTATTGAAAATTAATTTTTGAATAAAATGAATTTATTATTTCATATTTCAAAATTTTTATTACTTTAAACTTATATTTAAAAAGATTTTAAATTACAATTTTTTATTACACTTTTTTTCTTTTTCAGTTTGAAACCAATTCTTTCTCAGTGAGGAAATGCCAACAGAAGCTTGACATTTGCTGAAACCATTAATCCAAAGCTAAAAGAACCTAAAAAAAAATGTAACAAATAGATAGATACTTGTTCATATGGGAAATAAAAATATATATGCTAGATTTCTTGCTTAGAAAAGAATCAAAACAGAGTAAACTACAAATACTGAGGAAAAAAACAGAGCAAGATTAAGCATTAAACAGAGTCTGAATCTTCCCTGAATTCACAAAATCATTAATTCTTTGACAAAAATATTGTGAATTGAGAAAAAACCCAAAATTTCTTGTTGATTTTCCTTCAATATTTACAATCTTTGGGGCTTAAATTTATTAAATTACCATCTTCTTCTTCTTCCCCTTCTTTCGTTATCGACTTCAAAAGCCCAACCTCTTCTTCTCCTTGAAGAAGCTGTGAAAAGCAAAAGCGATCGACTACTTCTACTTATCCTTGAATCCATCCATGGCGAATAACTTGCCCCACCAAAACATCCGAACAAATTCCTCAAAACTCTTCCAAAAAACCCTCCTCTTTCCCTTCCTCGATTCCCTCTACTTCCCCAGGAAACCCTGCGTGGCGGCCCTCCGCTGCTAAAACCACCATCCATCTCCGTGTAGACAACCGGAAACTCTGTATTCTCTCTTCTTCCACCTGAAAACCTTCCCACCGCGAACCCTCCACCGGGTAACCTCCAAATAGTCAACCCCAACGGAAACTCCTCCGCCGCCAATGAATTTGAAGTCCCACCACCAGTTTCGGCTGCTCCTTCTTCTGCGTCAGCTGCGGGCAATTCGTGGCGGCAAACGGGGCATGAGTTTCGGAGCTGAAGCCATGGGAGTATACAGTTGGAATGGTACAAATGGTTGCAAGGCATGTTTCGAACTTTGGTTCCTAACTCGAATTGGTCTTTGCAAACGGCGCAGTAGAGTTCGTCGTGAATATGGGTTTCGTTTATTTCCACCGTTGGCATTGCTTCCACCGCGGCTTTCGACGCCGGCGGATGTTCGTAACGCCCGATGGTTTGGATTTCCATCTGTGATAACTGTTCGATTAACCCCGAACCTAACAGGAACTCCGACATGCTCGCGGGTAATGGTCGAAGACCTGACCGACCTCCGTCGTCGTAATAAAGCTCAAACCCTCTCCCGTTCTGTTCACCAATTGAATTTTCCCCGGCGGTTGAGGAAGGTGAGGCAGAGGAGGATGTGACGGCTCCGCCGCGTAAGATGATAACGGGACTGAAAAGAGACCGATCGCCGCCGTTACGACCGCTACGGCGAAGAATAGTGGAGGGAGAAGTAGCTGGGAATCTATTACTTCCGACGCGAGGGGAATCGGCCCGGAATCCACGCGCTGCGTGATGATGGTTATCGATCTGTTCGATGAATCCGCCGTCGCAGTCGGGGCATGCGGTCGGATCTTGGTTAAAAATCCGGACGAATCGACTGCATTGGTAACACCAATACGACGGCAGTGAATCCATTTTTTTTTGTTACAAAAAGGGACGAAAAAGGCTAATTTTCAAAAAGAGTGAACATTTTTCCTTTCCCCTGTTTGGTTCAGAAGGAAACGTGAGGAAGGAAAGTTTGGGTGGGGGGGGAAATTCGTAGAGACGAAGAATTATTTATTTATTTATTTATTTATAACAATAGTTAGATGAACGGGAAAACGGAAAAGCCGCGTTAGCGTGGTGGTTACGCTGTAATTTTCTTTGCTTACGTGGATAGTTCTAACTGGATGATTTTAAACGACTTTTAATCAATTACTGGGATTGAGCTCCTAATAAGGGATTGACAAAGTTAATTTGCCAGTGGGGTTTTAACTGAATTATAAACAATTACTTTTTTTTTTACTGTGGTAAAATAAAAGAGGGAGTTCATTTTTTTAACAAATTTAGGCCGGCTCTTTAATGATAAAATTAGTGAAACTAGAAAATATAATTTTAAAATGTTAATTTAATAATATTTTTAAATATAATTAAATTTTATTTTTATATGAAAATCAATAATTAAAATCAAGATTATATTAATTAAAATAATTAAAATTTAAAAGTACGTGTCTACCAAAAAAAAATATTAAAGTATGGGATAACATCTTTTAGGAAAGGGCAAAAAAAAAAAAAAGAAAAAAAACAAAGAATCTTAACTTTTTTTTTAATTACTTTTCGTGATGATAATACTACGTCATGTTGGTACATGATAACATATTGAAATTGCCTTTTGTTTATTTACTTCACTTTGGCTTTTGATATTTAACATTCCTCTAAATTTTTTTCAAAAAGTAAAAAAGAAAAAATAAAAAATAAAAATTGAACCATACAAAATATAAGTATAACTTCCGATATAATTGTATACTAATGATTTTTATTCTCAAAATTCCTTTTATTTTATATTAGATCATTCAAATTAAATTTATTGGCACATCCAATTTTTTTTGTTCAATTCAATAGATTCGATCTGAATTAAATTAGATTTAAAATAAAAATTTTAAGATTTCAATTAATTATATCCGGCTTAAAATAATATTTAATTATATTTAATTTTAGGTGTTTTTGGATATTTTTCTACAATAAGTTGGTGGATAATTTAATTGATATCCTTAAATTAATGTGATCGAATTCACCTACCCAGTTTGTAGTTTTTTAAATTTAAACAATTCAAAATTTTGGCCTCAAAATGGGATGTAAGCAGGCACCAACCTTATTAAATTAAAATTAAAATCTGCTAATTTATGAGTTTTCAAATATCAGCCAATTTTTTTTATCTTTAAAAGGTTATTAACTCATTTTGTTGAAGGCAATTAATAATTTTATTTATTGATTTACTCCG
>JBBYHK010508052.1:0-13613 GCA_038382065.1 Adansonia grandidieri | reverse complement strand
TTGAATAATCATTAGCTTAATAAAAATGGTAATACGGAAGTAAACAAAAAGGTTTGCTCATTTCCCCGTCACACACTGCGCACTTGCATGTGCATTAGTGTCCCCCAAACTCCATGGCATGGTTATAACCCAATCATTAGGAGGAAGTGAGCTATCTGCCTTCGTGAGTAACCCTCCGCATAGGCATGGCAATAACTTCCTGGATGTAAATTACCTATGTCTCTTGTAAGTAACCCTCCACATTTGCATAGGGAAATACATCCAATGGATCGAACCTGCTCTGCCAAACCCATGATGGGTTTAGGATCGGGGTCCCTCGACTGTCCTTACCAGACGGAAGAGCAATTCAGATACTTGTTTAAGCATCAACTTAAACCTCATATAGTGAGCCCTATGAGCTAAACCATGTCAAACCATACCAGAACGCTGCTAGAATACACAGAGAATAGGGTCACTCGGGGAAACATTCCTAACCTTTACTCCTAATTACCATAATTATGTAGGTGACAATAAGTATATAATTATCATCCGCATCTGTATTTTTATCATTTATCGAGACATGCCGTTGTGCTGCCCAAATGATAGCTAACCTTTGTATAAATGAGCGACGATGAACAAAAACCATTGTTCATAATGTCTTATACTGTAAATCGTTATGCTGTCTGAGTCATGGCTTAACGTGCCTCAGCACTAGTGGTGATGAACGAATATTGCCGCTGGTCATTTTTTTGACAAAATAAAATATAGCATCACCTTACGAAGGGCAGATTGCATCTTAGCATGTTGAAATACTGCTCGTCTCTCGTCTCGGCACCTTGGCTGAGATGTTTGTTTTTTTTTCTTCTCTTTTGATGTCCTTAAATTTTTATTACATTTGTCTCCTATATGTTTCACTAACTCATTTTCTCTTTGTTTGTGTTTTGGTTCATGCATCATTTCATCATAACCAACATGACAGTCATCATTTTGGGACAATTGTTCTGGTTCGGTGTTCAGCAAGGGGCATCATTTATGGAGCAACATCTTATCTCCACTATCGAGTCCTTTGAAAATTTCAGAACATGGTCAGAAGATTGCCAATGTCAGGACAGGGACATTTTAAAGCCTGACTACGTCTCAGAAATGCATGAAGAGGTCAAGATCAGCTTTCATTAGAATGATTGTCGGGAACTGACGCATATTTGGGATAATTGGGATAGAAACATGAAAGAAGCCTTCACTAAAAAGTATGAGGATATAGCTCTCTTACTTTGAGTTCAGTTAGATGAAGGCTTGCTGTGAGCAACGTCATAGTTCTAGAATCCAGCCTATCGATGTTTCACCTTCAACCAACAAGATTTAGTCCCTACCATTGATAAGTACACAGCCTTACTCAACATAGAAAGGGCCAAGTCAGACTGAATTTACTGCAAGGCTCTAACGTCTCTTCCGTTCAAGAAAAGGTTGAGGCAAATTCTTGGAGTCACAGAAGCATGGGTTGATAGTCATGTCAAAGTAAAAGAGAGTAGCGAATGCATCTCTTGGGCCAGTTTGAAAGAGGTAATCATGAATCTTTCTGATCTAAAGAAAGCTCAAGATGTCTATGCTTTGGCAATCTATGGGCTGGTTATATTCCCAAAGACTTTGGGTTATGTACAGGCGGCAGTCATAGATTTCTTTTCTCGCCTATGTTGCAACATCAACCCTGCTTCCACCATCATCACCGAAACCATCCGTGCCCTCAGCTCTTGTAAAACGATGGGAACAGGAAGGTTTATCGAGTACGCCTCGTTGCTCTAGATATGGCTCTTAAGTCATCTTTGTGTTAGGAAAAGAAGAGCAAGGCAAAATTTCTTCTTCAACATCAATCCTCTTTCGACGGCATTAGAGGAAGAATGTCATCAAGATAAGACAGAAAAGCATTGGGTGGAGGAATTATGAAACGTCAAGGAGGAAGAAATCATATGGAGAGCCTCATGGGTGTTCCCTCAATCGATTGTGTACAGATGTGGAGACTAAACTTGTATGCCGCTCCTGGGACTATAGGGAAATACCAGTTATGCTCCTCTTTTGGTGTTGCGTCAGTTCCAGTGCCAGCAATTCATCCCATTCCTTGAAGATTTGGGACATTGGGATTTTAAGTACGGAGAGCCCAATTATAAAGCGAAAGTCCATTTAGCTTTCCAAGCTTGGAAAAAGATCCATTATATGGAAAGATATTGGAGAGGAAGCCCCACCACGCCTAGATACGAAGAATAGAGACTCCATTTTATCAATGATCCCTTGCCACCACCTAACTCTGGGGTACTGCAAATACCAATAGAAGAACCGCCTCTTGAGATTGAGCTACTGAAGAGGGAGTTTGAAATAGAAAAGTCATCCTTCACCACAAAAATCTCTCTACTTAAGGAGGAAAAGGGCCAGCTAGAGATGGACATCTATCTTAGGAGTGATGAAATGGATCGAGTTGTTAAAGAAAGGGATTGCTTTAAAGATGACCTTGAGAGCCTAACCAAGGATTATGTGACACTTTGAAAAGCTAACAAGTCCCGACGCATTGGCAAGACATCAGTCGAATGGGAAGCAAAAGTTGCCACTTTCAATCACAAACTGAATCGGCAAAATGAGGAAGTCAGAACCAGCAAAGAAAAGTTCATGAGGGCACGTGCTCTTGTTTCCACCTACCAATGAAATAATCAAAGACTCGAGGCCTGAATGCGAGATATGAGAGCCATCAGGGTTGAAAATGAAGCCCTCGTTCATAGAATTCGGGAGTTAGAACAGTCTCTTTAGGATTATCAAGGTCATATTAATGAACTAACAAAGGCTTCCAAGTAACGCGAACTAGATTGGCAAGCAATAATCGAGCAAGCACATCTAAACTACCAAGAACAACATCAGCACCTCACTCAACAAGTTTAGATGGCTCAGTGAGGCGGATGACATGATTGAAGTAGCTCAGTCCATAAGGTGAGACATCGCACCTGTTGGAGATTGTGAGCAACAATTTTTAGGTTCCCTTGATTATGTGATCACACAATGTAATCATGTCAGATACTTTTAGATGTAATCATGTCGTAAAAGAAAAACCCCTTTTTATGACTATATGAATGATGTTATTGACGAAGCTGTTCCAAGAATTAATTGTCTCCAATGCATATGCACATTTAATTTCACCATATTTTTTCATTGCACTTGCATTAATCATACATTATCTCAACTCATCATTGTATCATAAAATACATTTAAAAAGGAAGTCTAATACGGGAATTGGGCTATAAAAGTGCAAGGGATTCCGAGATCAATTACGAACACAGAACCTTACATTACGTGCTGCTATAACACAAATGTCGTAAGCAAATCATGGAGAGTGATCATGAAGCTCGTATTGAGCGACTTGATCTAATGGTCAAGGAATCACAAGACTAGATGATCTGTTAGCAAAATAAAATGCAAACTCAAATAGCGAGACTTATGGAACTGATGACAACTTCTATGAGAGAAAAAGGGCAAGCCAGCACTACTGAAACAAGGAATGATCCTCCCAATGGTGAAAATCCCCCTGCCAATAATCCAGAACCTGCCCAGAGGGAAACGAGACAAGAACAATGGCCTGCTCCTACACCTGCCGCTCAAGCTCCACCGGTCATCTACCTTAATCCTGTTGCGATAGGTTAATTCATTCCTGGTACTCAAGGGATGAATCCAGGAGTCTCATCAGTGATCCAATACTCTTGACCATGAGGAACCAAAGAAAATAAAAGGTTAAAAGTCCACCATGACTGCGAAAGAAGGGAACAAATTCCAACTACTAGAAAAATGCCTCTAAGCTATCGAGAGGAGTGACAAGTTCAGAGCTCTTGATGCACAATCATTGTCTTTGGTGCCCAACCTTGTCATTCCCCCGAAGTTCAAAGTCCCAGAGTTCAAAAAGTTCAATGGAACCACTGACCCTTTTGTCTATGTTCAAATGTACCTACGAAAGATGGCTGGGTATGAGAAAGATGAAAACCTCCTCATCCATTGCTTAAAGCATAGCCTCATCAGGGTAGCAACTCGGTGGTATATCGAGCTAGACAATGTGAAAATCGAATCGTGGGCTGATTTGGCTAAGGCCTTTCTGAATCAATACCAGCACGTGTCAGATTGGGCACCGGATCGACTTTTTTGATGAATTTCGAGAAAAAATCCACTGAAAGCTTCAAGCAATATGCCCAAAGGTGGAGAGAGGAAGCAACCCTAGTCCAGCCTCCCCTTATAGAAAAAGAGATGATAGTCACTTTCATCCATACCTTACGCGCCCTTTATTACGAGAAGCTCATAGGAAATGCCATAAAAAAATTCATCGACCTCGTCCTCTCTGGGGAAATCATTAATGCCGCCATTAAGAGTGGTAGAATGTCAGTCGTGAAAATGTCTGGATCAAGCAAAAAGCCTGTGGCCAGTAAAAAGAAAGAAGGGGAGGCCAATGCTATAAGTTATGCTAGCTCATCTCAACCAAAACGATGTCAAACACCCAACCCTTACTACCCAAGCACGCTGTATTCTCACCCTATCACTATACCCCCTCAGCCAATTAATGCCATAACCTACAACCCGTCATTCGCAATCCCATCCAACCCATCATAAAGCTATCCTCCATAAGTTCACCAAAGTACCAATCGAGCAACCAATAACGCACTTGGCAATCAAGGTGCAAATTAACAAAGACAACATTTTGATCCTATCCCTATGACCTATAAAAAGCTCTACCAGACCTTGCTTCAAAAACATTTAGTGGCCCCAATCTATGTCCCAGAAAAGAAGCTGCCCTACCCGCCATGGTACAACCCTAACGCCCACTATGAATACCATGCCGGGGTAGCAGGACATGACATTGAAAACTACATATCATTCAAACGAAATAGCAAAATCTAATTAATTCAAAAGTCTTGCAGTTTGGGATGAACCAAGGACCAAATGTTGCTGCCAATCCTTTACCAAACCATACTAAGCCAGCTACAAACATGATCGACATTGAGAACAAACATGAAGTAAAGGCAAGCATAGAGGATGTAAGGATGCTAATGTTCTTGGTCTGGCAAACATTGATTCAGGTCAGGTTGCTCAAAGTAATAGAAAAATTGGAAGATAATCCCGACAACTTCTATGACTTCCATACAGTTGTAAGTCATACCCTACAAACATGCAAGGAGTTCAGGTCCATGGTTCAAAGAATGATCAATGAAGGCCAAATAGAATTCTAGCATGAGATCACACCTGCTGCTAAATCTATCAATATGATAGGAGATGAAACCACGAAGCCACCTTATGGGAGAAATCGACCACTCATTCTTTATGGTAAGTCAAGTTCTAAGGTTAGTTCTTCGACACCTACACCAAAATTGGTTGTAGAAGTACCTAAACCATTCCCGTATAAGAGCAACAAAGCTGTTCTATGGAAATACGAGAATCAAGTAGTGACGATCGGAGAACTAACTCCCTCAACTGCTGCAATGGAACTATTAGGAGTAAGTCATCTAACCTGTAGCGGTAGGTGTTATGCTCCCCCAACTCAAGAAAAGTAAAAGGTTGATGCATCTCTAAGCACCAGTACTACTCAGGCCCAAGCAAAGAATTTTGAGCCTGAAAAATTTAAGAAAGTAGTGAGCAAAAGAAAAGCCACGGAGTTTCTCAAGTTCATTAAGCACAGTGAATACTGCATTATGGATCAAGTAAGCAAACAATCCACCAAGATTTCTGTGCTATCTCTACTTCTTAATTCAGAGGTCCACCAAAATCCATTGCTGGAGGTGCTAAATGAAGCATATATGCCCTCAGATGTCTCCATAAAAAAGTTGGATCGACTAGTAAACAACATCATGGCCGATAATTACATTTCATTCACTGATGATGAGATCCCACCAGGAGGCAGGGGCAGTTATAAGGCTCTGCATATCACTAGCCATTGTAAGGGACGCATTTTGCCTAAAGTACTTATAGACAATGGGTTGGCCCTTAATGTCGTGCCTATGACTACATTAAACAAACTTCCTATCAATCAGTCTAACATCAAAAGCAGCCATACCATAGTCCAAGCTTTTGATGGAACATGTCGTAGAGTAATTGGAAATATCACAATCCAGCTTTAGATAGGCCCATGTACATATGAAGTGGACTTTCAAGTTATGGATATTAATCCTTCTTACAACTACTTATTGGGAAGACCATGGATACACTCCGCCGAAGCTGTCTCGTCCTCTGTCCATCAGAAGCTCAAATTTGTGATAAATGACAAAGTAGTCACCATCAGAGTAGAAGAAGAAATGATCGCCACTGCTTTCACTGAGGATATCTATATAGAGCCTAATGAAGATGCTCCAGATTCATTGTTCCAATCCTTTAAGTTTGTCAATGCGACATTTGTGGGAGAAGGATTACCAATAGTCAAACCCCATCTGTCAAAGAGTATCCACTCAGGTTTAAAAATAACTATTGGCAAAGGTTCCTATGCTGAAAAAAGGGCTTGGCAAAAATTTACAAGGGATGGCCCGAGCCTTACAGGTCACCACTCAAGCCAACAAAAGAGGTTTAGGATTTAAGGCTAATGCGCACTCAAAAAAGTGGCAAGAAAAGAAGACCTACAACCAAGAGATAACATGATCATTAGGTCGAAAGGATGAGTCAAAGTTGACAATGTTTTCATCTCTCCATGAGATATTTCATTCGGAAGGATGAATTAATCCAAGCCAATCGGAAGAGCAAAAGGACAAAGATGTCTTGGTCATCCTAAAGAAAGCATTTAACAACCTCTATCTCCAAGATACCAAGCCATAAAATTTATGTCCTTCCACTAAAACCTGATTTTGATGATAGGGTCATGACGAAAGCCCCTGCACTTTTCCTATCAATTTCATGTAATGTCAAGAAATGAAAACCTACCTGCCCTTGCCCAAGGCAGATGGGTGTCCTATGTAAAGGGCAGTTTTATCAAACATTATCAATGAAATGACTTTTGCATATATATCATTCCATATCATGTATCACTTTTCAACATTTTTGTCTCCATTACTCTTTTTCTGTCATTTTTATCCAAATCCCTTAGTGGTGTGTGTGCCTTTTGCAATGTTTATTTCTTTGGCCTTTCAGGTGTCCTGACTATAGTCACATGGATGTGTTTGATGTGTCTTTAAAGATTGATTTTGAATAGTCAATTTGCACTAGTGAAGCCGATCATGAAAAAGATTTCGAAGAAAGCTCTGTACCATCAGACCTCTTACGATTAGTTGAGCAAAAGGAAAAGCAGATCATGCCCCATAAAGACTCAACAGAAGTAATAAATTTGGGTACTTAAGAGGACCGAAAAGAGGTTAAAATCGAAACCTCAATAAAGTTGACAACTAAGACCAAGCTGATAGACCTACTCTAGGAGTATCAAGAAGTATTTGCTTGGTCATATCAAGACATGCCAGGACTAGACATTGATATAGTGGTCCACAAGCTTCCTATCAAGCCTAAATGTAAACCAGTTCGGCAAAAGTTAAGGAGGATGAAACCGGAAATGCTCCTTAAAATTAAAGAGGAATTCAAGAAGCAGTTTGATGTAGGGTTTATTAGAGTAGCCAAATATCCAGAATGGGTTGCCAATATAGTCCCAGTCCTAAAGAAAGATGGCAAGGTACGAATATGTGTTGATTATCGGGATCTAAATTGAGGTAGTCCCAAGGATAACTTTTTGCTACCCCATATCGACACTTTGGTAGACAACACGGCCAAGAATTCTTTGTTCTCTTTCATGGATGGATTCTCAAGCTATAACCAGATTAAGATGGCACCTGAAGATATGGAGAAAATAACTTTTATAACTTTGTAGGGGATATTTTGCTATAATGTCGAGCCTTTCGACTCAAAAATGCTGGGGCAACCTATCAGCGGGCCATGGTAGCCCTATTCCATGACATGATGCACAAAGAAATTGAGGTCTACATTAATGACATGATTGCCAAGTCAATGAAAGAAGACGAGCATGTCACAGACCCTCAGAAACTTTTTAAACGGCTACGAAAATTTCAACTCAAATTGAATCCTGCCAAATGTACCTTTAGAGTCATTTCGGGTAAGCTTTTAGGCTTTATAGTCAGCGAAAAAGGGATCGAAGTTGACCCGAACAAAGTCAAAGCCATTCAAGATATGCCACCACCTCAAACCCAAAAGGAAGTGAAACGCTTTTTTGGGAGACTGAACTACATTGCTAGATTCATATCCCAGCTTACTGATAAATGCGACCCTATCTTTCGGCTCCTTCACAAACAAAATCTAGGAGAGTGGAATGAGGCATGTCAAGAAGCCTTTGATAAAGTCAAGCATTATCTGTCAAGCCCACCAGTGTTGGTGCCACTGGTGCCCAGCCAACCTTTAATCCTTGACTTGGTAGTCTTTGACAAGTCTATGGGTTGTGTATTAGGGCAGCATGATGAGTCGGGAAAGAAGGAACAAGCAATCTACTACTTAAGCAAAAAGTTTACGGAATGCGAGTGCAATTACTCCACAGTCGAGAAGTTATGTTGTGCTTTAGTATGGACAGCCAAAAGACTTAGGCAGTACATACTGTATCACACTACGTGGTTGATCACAAGGCTCGATCTTATTAAGTATCAATGCGAAGCCCCTGCACTGTCAGGAAGGCTAGCTAGATGGCAAGTCCTACTTTTTGAATATGACATTGCCTATGTTAGTCAAAAGTCCATCAAGGATAGTGCAATAGCTAACTTTTTAGCAAGTGGAGCGGCAAATGACTATGAACCCTTAAATTTTGACTTCCCAGATGAAGATCTAATGTGCATTTCTAAGAAGAAAGACGCCTCCAACCAAGATCAATCTTGGAAGATATATTTTGATGGAGCATTAAATGCTCTGGGACATGAAATCGGGGCAATAATGATGTCACCTAACGGGAGCCATTATCCATTCATAGCAAGACTAAATTTTTACTACACAAATAATATCACAGAATATGAAGCTTGTGTCATAGGGCTTCAAGCAGCCATCGAGAGGAATATCAAGATATTATGGGTGTTTGGTGATTTAGCCTTAGTCATCTACCAATTAAAGGGAGAGTGGTAAACTCGTGATGCCAAGCTGATGCAGTATGGGAAGCTGATAGCAGAACTCAAGAAAAAATTTGATGATATCAGTTTTCGACACTTACCCCTAGAAGAGAACCAAATAGTTGATGCTTTGGCTACATTATCATCCATGTTTAAAGTCAACCAGAATTCAGATGTTGCTCCCATCCAGATGAGCATGTACACAACTTTGGTCCATTGTCATAGCATCAAAAAAGAGAATGATGGCCTACCATGGTACTATAACATCCTTTGTTACATCAAGGATCAGCAATATCCCAAATAGGCAACTAAGAATGATAAGAGAACTACCAGAAGGCTGGTTATGGGATTTGTTCTCGATGGAAAAATCTTATACAAAAGGGGCCACGATCAAGTATTGCTTAAATGCATTGATACTCTTGAAGCCAAAAAGATCCTAGAAGAAGTTCATGAAGGGATTTGTGGCATGCATGCTAATGGACATCAGATGGCCAAGCAAATCATGAGAGCAGGTTATTACTGGTTAACCCTCGAAAGAAACTGCATTAATTATGCTTGAAAATGCCATAAGTGTCAAATCTATGCTGACAAGATCCATGTCCCTCTGATGCCACTTCATGTCATGACGGCCCCATGGCCTTTCTTCATGTAGGGCATGGACATGATTGGGCCAATCACCCCCAAATTTTCCAATGGGCATCGTTTTATCTTAGTAGCAATCGACTATTTCACTAAGTGGGTGGAGGCTGCCTCATATGCTAACGTCACTAGATCGACCGTTTGTAGGTTTGTCAAGCGAGACATCATCTGTAGATATGGCCTCCCAAACCAAATCATCACAGACAATGCAAGCAACTTAAACAATAAAATGATGCAAGCAGTCTACTCACAGTTCAAGATCCAGCACCATAATTCTGTCCCTTATTGCCCAAAGATGAATGGGGCAGTCAAGGCAGCCAACAAAAACATCAAAAGAATAGTTGAGAAAATGGCCTAGACTTACAAAGACTGGCATGAGAAGCTATTCTTTGCACTTCATGCCTATCGAACCTCAATTCGTGCTTCCACAGCTGGTACTCCATTTTTTCTTGTCTATGGGATGGAAGCTGTATTGCCTATTGAAGTCGAGATCCCTTCTCTCAGAGTCTTGATGGAAACCAAACTTGAAGAAGCCGAATGGGTCAAGAACATATATGACCAGCTCAACTTTATTGAGGAAAAACGCATGAAGGCCATCTGCCATGGTCAAATGTATGAAAGATGAATGATCAGAGCCTACGACAAAAAGATGCATCCATGACAATTTCACCCAGGTGAATTAGTATTGAAGAAGATCCTCCCAATTCACAAAGACCTGCAGGGCAAATGGACCCCTATTTGGGAAGGACCGTATGTCATGAAGCAAGCCTTTTCTGGAGGGGCACTAATTTGTCAAAAATAGACGACAATGTCCTGCCCAACCCAGTCAACTCAGATTCTATTAAGAAATATTATACGTAGAAGGCGAAAACCTAAAAAGGAATCTTTAAAAAAAAACAAAAACAAAAGAAAAAAATAAAAACAAACAAAAAAAAAAAGAAAACAAACAAAACAAACAAAAAAACAAACAAAAGAAAATAAAAAGGGGTCTAGATGAAAATTCAAAAAGGGCATCTAGGCAACTAACCCAACTACAGTTAAAAAGCCACAAGGCAACTGGAAAGGCTTAATTTTGATGGGGCATGAATAAAAAAAACCCACAAGACAATGCAAAGCAATCCTAGAAATCTTTTGAAGATCAGCTTATGCTAGGCACATTCATTGTTCGAGAAGGATTCCGAAAAGCACTTAAAGAACATCCATGTCATGATTGTTAGAGGCATCTTTTGCCCAAAAGATCATCTTTCTCGCTGCCCTATCAATTGCTTGTCAAATAGTATATTGAGTTATGTCTCTTTGTTGTCATAAATAAATATTACCTTTTTTTTACCCCTGTACAATTCATGTTGCACTTGTCATTTAGTTGATAATGTTTAATAATTAACTGAAATATGCATCAGGACATCTTGACATTACATCAAAAGGAAAAGAAAAGCACAAGGAACTTTGCTTATGCCCTAATCATCAAGATTATGCACTTGTCATGTCCAAACATCCGTTTGGCATGACTATACACCAAACCATTTCTTGCTTTCACAAGCCTCATCTTAAGAAAAACCATTTTAGGCTAACCAAAAAAATCAACCTATGCATTCTATCAGAATCCTATCAAAACCAGAGACATCAACCTAATTAGTCGAATAGTCTCCAAATTGTTGACAATGCCTACCATTTGTCAGGAAAATGATTGAGCCTCCCGAATCAAGAAATGCAATAGTCCAAGTTCTTGAGACAAAATTTTTGGTCATATCCCTAATAGAGCTAGGACAACCTACAATCCCTAGCAGGATGAGGAAGCTTCTCGTCCATAGTCGCATCAAAGACAAATCGCCATCCCTATAAGAGTTTGAATGACATAAAAGGAGAACTATGGCCATCTTCCATATTAGACTTCACATCATATAATCATGATAGTATTCCACATCATACATTCACATTACCATCATCTATCATTTTTACAATATCACTTCAAGCCACGTTTGCTGAACCTCCAAGGAATTCTTGGTAAGAACTCTAAGCTTCACAAACCAAGTTTCATTCAAGTAAGGTCCTTCTCTTCTCACCACCTCATGTCGAAAGTGCTAATGGCAAGAAATTGTTGTCTAGAAACTATCATCAAAAACTTCTATCAAGAACATTCGTCAGAAGCTTTGTCAAGAATTTTTGGCATAAACTAGTGTCAAAACCTCTTTCATCAAGAAATTTTGTCATGAACTTCTAAAAGCTTGTAGTAGAAGTTTTATCGAAAACTCTGACACCACAAGTCAGTGGCACCCTTTTCAAAGCCCACATGTCGGTGGCACCCTTTCAAAGCCCACAAATCAGTGGCACCCTTTCAAAGCCCACAAGTCGTGGCACCGCTTAAAGCCCATAAGTTAGTGGCACCCTTTCAAAGCCCACAAGTCAATGGCGCCTTTTTAAAGCCCACAAGTCATGGCACTCTCTTAAAAGCCCATAAGTCGTGGCACCCCTTAAAGCCCATAAGTTAGTGGCACCCTTTTCAAAGCCCATAAGTCATGGCACTATCTCGAAAGCCTATAAGTTATGGCACCCCTTAAAGCCCATAAGTAAGAGTGGCACCCTTTTCAAAGCCCATAAGTCATGGCACTCTCTCAAAAGCCTATAAGTTATGGCACCCCTTAAAGCCCACAAGTAAGTGGCACTCTTTTCATAGCCCATAAGTTAGTGGCACCTTTTTAAAGCCCATAAGTTGTGGCACTCTCTTAAAAGCCCATAAGTCGTGGCACCTTTTTCAAAACCCACAAGCTGTGGCACTTTTTAAAGCCCATAAGTTATGGCACCTTTCAAAGCCCACATGTCAGTGGCACCCTTTAAAGCCCACATGAGCTAGTGGCACCTAAGTCTAAGTCAAAGCCTGCATGAGCTGGTGGCACCCGAGTCAAAGCCCACACAAGCTGGTGGCACCAAGTTTAAGTCAAAGCTCGCACAAGCTAGTGGCACCCATATTAAAAATTCACGTTACTCTGTACCTGCCTAAGGGGGTCAAACTTTAGAAAACTTAACACCCTAATGTTCTAGAAGTGTCAGTCCACCCCGAACAAAATTATGTCTATTTGTCTTTGCCTTATTCCTGATTCTCAGTAACGGTCAAAGAGGGGTAGCTGTAGACACCTTATTTTGTCTGGGCTAATTTTTAGTAATCTGAAGCATGGACGTAAGAGAGGGCGATGATCGTTGCCTGGCAAAAAAGTATTTTAAGGATGTCAAGAAGGCTTAAGGATCATATCAAAGGTAAATGCAAAGACGTAGCATTGAATGACGTAGTCCAAGATATGTATGAAAGATACAGGACCTCATGTATCAATACTAGGCCATGCCAGGGCCAAAACAAGCATTCTTTAAAGAAATGTATCGATACATATCAACATATATCGATACAATGGTTCATAGTATCGATATAATGGTTCATAGTATCGATACAAGGATCATTGTATCGATACACATAAAGTTTTTAGACCAAATGTATCGATACATTATGCAATGTATCGATACATGTAGGCCATTTTCACGGTTCGAGCACTTTTGACTCATCCACCATTGATCCAAAACTTGATTTTAACTCATTTCTTTGCATCAGGAAAGATTAAAACACATGTCAAATTATGAACTTCAACTTTTAAATTAGTTAAAATATTTTTTAATGTAATTTGATCACTCTACTCCTCCCTAGTTGTTGGCCAATGTCACCATCAACCACCCTATTTGCTGGAAAATCACTTTAGCATTTAATCCAGCCACCCTATGCCCATCATATTGGCAGCAAGCTGTTCCCTACAGCCACCTTATAGCCACCACCCTGACATTAACTTGTCCCCTTGAGAAATGGCCAAAAACACCTCCAATTTGGCTCCAAAAGGCTGGTATAAATGGACCACTTCTATCTCAGCA
>JBBYHK010508009.1:0-13621 GCA_038382065.1 Adansonia grandidieri | reverse complement strand
ATAATAATAATAATAATAATAATAATATTCAAAGAAGTATTTAAAATTTTACTACTAACATATATAAACTCTCAATATTTAATAAGTTTAATAAATAAAATTAAAGAAAATATAATAAATGGATAATATACTTTATTGATAATATTTTCAAAGCTCATAATATGATTTAATTTTTGATAAATTAATATTTTATCGTATACATACTTGTTCAATGGTCGAGCTATCCACTAGGCCCAATTAGGTTTGGGCCCAAGTTCTCATATTTTTATATCAGACTAACTCGACCCGACTAAGAACAGTGATTTTAAATTAATATATTTTATTTAAATTTAATTATAGAAATATATAATATTAATAAAAATATATTTTAATATGATAAGCAGTAATTCTGTCTTTAATAGGCAGGTTTGGGCATATTAAATAAGGGTCTGAGCTTAGGATTTTAAAAAAATTTAAGCCATGGCTCGACCCAACCCATTAGCAAGTTTAATCATATTTAAAATATAAATTAAGTTTTTAATATTTAATTAAATTATTAAAAGAATATTAAAATAAAATTCTTAATTAAAGTTTTTGATTTATTAAAAATTATTGAATTATAGTTTTTTCATATTTATTTTTAGTATTAAATTTAGGTTTGGGTTTAGGTCAGGCTGGGTTCCGGTTCTTTTCGGTTCAGGTCATTTCGGATTCAGGTTCTTTCAAGTTCAGGTCATTTCGAGTTTGGGTTTTCTCAGGTTTGAGCCATTAACTTTTTGGTCAAATTGAGTTCAGGTTCAGGCTTGTGTTTTCAGGTTCGGGTTCATTTTGCCACCTCTAACAAAAGGAAATGTGTTAATAAGGCAAAAGAAAGATAAGATAAAATTGCATAAAATAAATCACATAAAAGGGGAGAGAGGGAAAGGTCGATTGGATTGTAGCTAGTAATTATCATTGCTTATCTAGAAATAACTAGACTAACAATCTTTAAGACATGTTTAGGTTCATAGATCAACTGAGGCTTTAAAAATAGGTTTAGAATTTACATAAATTCAAAGAAATCCGAGAAAGGAAGATTTTGATTTTTAAGGGAAACTTTGAAAAACAAGTTGGAATATCCCCTCAGAAAATGGGATTGGAGTTCCCCGTAGAAGAGAATTTGGGTAATTTTTGGAGAAACTATATTGAAAGACTTAAATTGACAAAGGTTCGATAATTTCTTGATCGAATGACATTTTTAACAAAATCATCAATTTTTGGTTAAAAAAGGAATGAATAAAATAAGAATGGTAAATTTTGAAAAATGTCTGTGCCTAAATTTGAGCCTAAGGGGGTTGACAGATTGTTTTTGACTCAATGGGGTTGATCGAACTCAATCAGAGACATTTGATTTCCTTGTAAGTGGGAATTTTGGAAAATCAATTAATTTTGATAAATGTTAAAACATGGAATTGACATTACGCTATCCCCAGTTTCGATTTTATTTCGAACTAATTTAAAGGTTTTAGGGGTCTAATAAAGTATTATTAGAAAGGTGACTTGTTTTAGAAAGCAAAACCTTTGGCCACATTTGATCTCAAATCCAAACATAAAAAGCTTGATATTTCCCCATGTTGGAAGATCCACTTATATAAAACACTAAGTCCATATAAGTCTCCATTTATTGAAGTTAATACAGATCTAACTTAGAAAGGTTTTGAAAAAAATAGATTTTTACAACAATAAGAAGACATCAAGCAGGCTTCTTTAATTTTTTAAAACATTCAAACATAGCATCAAATGATAAAAACATGCTAGAACATCAACAAGACATCATTTTTATTAAAGAAACATGTTAAAAATGCAAGGAAAATATGGATGATGTATAAACATACAATAATATGTTTATTGATGCATAGAACATGATATGAGCATAGAAAATAGTGTTTTTATGACATAAACACATTGAAAATTTTATGACAGCATAAAGACATGATTTTTTATGCATGGATATATGACAAAATCACAAACTCATGAACAAGACATCAAAGAAAATGCATGAAACCTATAAATGGTTAAGGTTGCGTGAAAGAGGTCACTAGCATGATGAAAAAAAGCAACAAACATAATGAGATGAGTTGAGAAAACATACTGACAAATGTTCTAGTTGTTTTCCTCCCAAAAAATGAGCTTTTTCCCAACAAAGATGTTGTCTTTCTAGATTTTACGTACTTGCTATAAGTTAGCAAGAAGAAAAGAAAACAAAAATGGCTTTAAATGGTGTTTTGGAGGTGTTTTTTTGGGTGTGGTGTAGAGAGCTACAAGATGAGAATGTTTTGATGTTGATGGAGACTCATGGGAATGCTGAAAGAGTGTAAAAGCTAAATGAGTGTAAATGTTCTCAGCCATGTGAATAGTGAGGACAAAATGCAAAAAGCAAAGGTATTTTGAAGCTTTGGTGCATGTACCTCAAATGAGGACGATGTACTATGCTTAGTTATCTCCTAATTCCATTTGCTTGCTTAGCAAAAATAGTGGATCAAAGCCACTTTATGTAGCTAGGCCATGAGTAGGTACCAAAATCTAACAAATTACATTCAAGTCATGAAGATGTTTCATACCATGGCTATTTAGGCCTCAAAATTCAATTTATCCAATCACAAGTCTAATGTTGGGGCCTAGTATGAATTTGGATGATTTTTTATGCCAAAAACATGGTCAAATTTGAGTTTTAATGTAGTCATGAAAAGAGGTGAAAATGTCACGAACTAAGTAAATTTTGCTTGATGTATTGATACAAAGAATTTTGTACTAATACAAAGTGCAAATTTTGCCGAGATATATCGATACTTTAAAGAATGTATTGATACATTCAATCCTATATCGATACATCCACTTATGTATCGATACATTTGGTCAAAATTGCAACTTTTGCTATTGCCAATCATTGCATCAATACAACAAGCTAATGTATCGATAGATAAAGCAAATGTATTGATGTATTAACCTTTTGTATCGATACAACCCATAAAATTTGAATTTTTGATGATATGTAGGCCCTGTATTGAAACATAAAGATCATGTATTGATACTTACATGGAAAAATGTGACTTTTGTACTTTTGGCGCTTCAAAGACCTTACTTAGCTAGGAATGATGGGTAACTGATCCGCGTTTGTCCAAATAACCTTGATGTTGCCTCAAACAGTGACCTTTGATGCCTTGGATATTAGCCTAGACAAGATAGGATGTCTACACACTATAATGCATCAAATACAAACTCATAGTTAAATTTTAAAGTGTTCACTTAAATACAAAAATACAAAATTATTAGTTTATTTAAAAAGACACTTATATCCTTATTTATTTCAGGTAAAAGCAATAATAATAATAATAATAATAATAATAATAGCTATAGACACCCTATTTTTTCTAGGCCAACATACAAGGCATTAAAGGTCATCATTAAAGCACCACCGAAGTCATTTGGAGAAGCATGGATCAATTCTCCATCATTCCCAACTTAGGTAGAAGTGATAAATAAACTTTAAAGTGTTTACTTAAAGACTACTATATCCCTAATTATTTCAAGTAGAAGCGATAATAACAATAATAGTAGCTTTAGACACCTAATTTTCTCTTAGCCAGCATACAAGGCATCAAAAGTCATCATTGAGACATCATTAGAAGTCGTTTGGCCTATCATTCTCAGGTGTCGCAATATGGCCCTGATATGAATCCTGACCAAGCCTGACTTAAATGGCCCTCGCTCTTATTTTTGTTAAATTTATCAGTATTTCATATTCTCTTATTTCTATAGGCCATATCATTATCAATATTTTTCTTATTTTGGGGACTAGGTGGTCGAGATGAATCGTTCACTTGACTTAACCCTAAATAGTCATTACAAAATGGCTATTTATTCAGAGTCACAATCAATCTATTTGGGCTAAGTGAGATTGGTCACCTATTGAAGTTCGTATTTTGAGGTTACAAAACCCTAGAATATTAACTCCGAGGTAGGCAATCATAACAGAGATCATATAAAACTGTCCGGAAGTCAGTGACAATCACAAGAAATGATCAACCTTCTCATGATACCCAAAAATTAGTACCTTATTAATTACATGTCAACTTGAATTTTAATTTTTTATTCAGTTTCAACATATTGCATTTAATTATAAATTCCTAAAATAATAATTTATAAAACAAATTTATTATTTCGTGTTAGAAAAATAGTGTTTTTAAAATTTTAAAAAAAATCAAAATCTCTTACACACTCCATCGGAGGACTAGTGAAACATGAAAGCTTTTTATCATTCTCTTTTGTATCCTAACGAAAAACCAGAAGAACACAAAAGGTTTTAAAATTCAAAATATTTTTCGCAACCTGCTAGAGGGCCAGAGGAATGCGAAAGGTTTTATTTTTTTCTAAATTTATAAAAATCTCAATTTTTATTTTGAAAAGGATATCTCATTATCAAAATAATCCATAGAACCACTCTCATATTTTAGGAGAAATTCTATGTATTATTCTAACTTACATTGCCTTAATTTTTATTTTCTAAAAAAAAATTTATATTTTATTAAAAATATTTGTAGAACATCCTAAATCGGATAACAATCTAAAATGATGAACCTATTCCTAATATACACATTTGACATGAAAGTATCCTAGTAATCACATAGGACTTGGTCTTTATGCAAAATTACCAAAATGCCTTTAGGCTATACCTTCGACATAAAAGTATCATGGCAACCCTAAAGGACATGAAAAGGATTATAAAAAGGTGAACATGTCCTAAAAGTACATATTTGGCATAAAAGCATCATGATGATTACCTAAGACTCAGTTTAAGAGAAATTACCAAAATGCCTCTAGGTATACATTCGACATGAAAGTATCCCGGTAACCCTCAAAGACTCAAAAATGATCATAGAAGGTGAACCTATCCTAAATGAGCATCTTTGGCATAAAAGCATCCCGATGACTACCTAAGAATCGATTTTAGGGATATTACTAACTTGCCTTTAGGGTGTATTTTTGACTAAAAGTATTTCGGTAACCTCAAAAGACTTGAAAACGATCATAGAAATGTGAATCTATCCTAAATACTTAGCTTTGGCGTAAAAGCATCCCGATGACTACTTAGGACTCAGTTCTAAGGTACGAAAATGCCCCTAGAGTATACTTTCAACGTGAAAGTATCCTCGAAAAACCTTAAAGGACTCAACAACATCATAGAAAGGTGAATCTATCCTAAATATGCATCTTTAGCATAAAAGCATCCTGATGATTACCTAGGAATTGGTTCTAAAAAATTATCAAAATGCTCTTAAGGTGCACCTTCGACGTGAAAGTATCTTGGCAACCGAAAGGACATAAAAAGATAAGTAATGATGATTTTTGCTCTAAATGGGTAATTTAGGTGAAAAAATGACCTAAAGTACAAAAATTGCTAATAGGTCCCTAAATTGCTCATAATTAAAAATTTGTCCTAAATTGATTAAAAATGCTAAAAATATATTTTTTGTAGGGCCCAAAATACCCTAAATGGGTAATTTAAATTTTATAATAACCTAACATGCAAATATGCTATTAAGTCCCTAAAGTTTTAAAAATTGCATTTCATACTCTAACGAAAAATCGAAAGAATACGAAAGGTTTTAATATTTTTAGCACCCCACTGGAGGACAAATGGAATGATAAAAATATTTAAAATACTCTAAGTGAAAGATTTCATGCTAGAGATGACCATTTTGACCTAAAAATGCTAGATTTCCCTAATGGTCCCTAAACTTTCCTAAAATTAAAAATTGATCGCTAAATGATTTAAAATGTATAACACACGTCAAGACACATCCAAAATACATGGGAAATTCACCTCAGGACTCTAGGACCATTTGGCCAAGCACCCATGGCCTCAAAAAATTTTGTGATTTTTGTAGCTAAGTCCCTAAGTTTTCCTAAAATTATTAATTGCCCCCAAAATACCTAAAAATTAAAAATTTCTATTTTCTAGTCACTACCTAATTGACTAAATCATATAGATACCTCTCAATAAATTTTAAAAAAAATTATAAAATTATAAAATGGTCCTTAAGGATTTGACCAAATAAGAAATACCCCTAAATAGCCTAAAAATAAAAATTTGCATTTTTGACCCCTATAAGTTTCAACCAAGCTAGGAAACACCTATAAATGGTTTGAAAAAAATGGAAAAATTGTGAAACAGCCCCTGCCAATGCTACCATGAACAAAATAGCCCCCAAGTGGCCTAAAAAATTAAAGAAAAAAACATTTAACCTCCAAAATTTTAACTATTTAACAAAATGACCCCTAAAATTCACTTTTCATGAAATTAGACCTAAATGCATGTTACTATCATCCTAGAATACTAGCAAGCTCAACACACAACAAAAATTCTCAAAATATGAATATTTAAGAGAAGTCACAAACTAGATGTAAAAATAAAAATAAAATAAAAAATGTTAAATACAGCCATGTATGATTCATGAAGTCCATCAACATCAGAATTTATTTTAACTCATATGAACATGATTTAAAGCATTTAAACTTTGAAAATATGATTTTAATGAAATTTAAGCAACAACAAAAAAGAGTGGTCGTGGTTCCAAGCTTAGCTTTTAAAGCATGAAATATGCCATAGCTTAAGCTTAATCACCTTAATAAGTAAGGATCATGGAACTCCCATCAAGAATTCAAGAAGATGAAAATGAAACAAATAAAAATAGAAGATGAAATAAATAATATGAATTTTCAAGAAGAAACTACCATGAAAGCTTTTGAAATAAGTTAAATTCTTTTTTCTTTTTCACTTTCTTTTTTTCTTCTTGGCTTCTAAACTAAGAGAACTCAAGAAAAACATCATCCCCTATTTATAGGGGGATGATTCAACCAAAGAGGATGAACTTCCATGCTTTTTTCATCATGCACTTTGTTTTTTTATTTGATAATTTATTATCAAATGCTTGAGAAATTCACCTAACGACTGTAAGACTATTCGACCAAGTACCCATGGCCTAAAAATAATTTAATGATATTTGTAGCTATTCCTTAAATTTTTCTAAAATTGTTAAATGCCCCCAAAATGCTTCAAAATTGAAAATTTCAATCTTCTAACCACTACCTAATTGACTTAATCATGTAGATACCTCTGAATAAATTTAGAAAATTTTAAAAAATTATAAAATGGTCCTTAAGATTTGACCAAATAAGAAATATCCTTAAATAGCCTAAAAATGAAAATTTGCATTTCTGACCCCTATAAGTTTCAACCAAACTAGGAAACACCCATAAATGGGTTTGAAAAAAATGGACAAATTGTGAAATAGCTCCTGCCAATGTTGCCATGAACCAAAACAGCCCCTTAGTGGCCTAAAAAATTAAAGAAAAATAACATTTAACCTTCAAAATTTCAACTATTTAACAAAATGACCCCTAAAGGTTTACTTTTCATGAAATTAGACCTAGACGCATGTTAAGATCATCCTAGAACACTAGCAAGCTCAACACATAAAAAAAATCTCAAAATATGAATATTTAAGAGAAGTCACAAACTAGATGCAAAAATAAAAAAATGCTAAATACAACCATGTATGATTCATGAAGTCCATAAACATTACAATTTATTTTAACTCATATGAACATGATTTAAAGCATTTAAACTTTGAAAATATGATTTTAATGAAATTTAAACAACAACAAAAAGGAATGGTCATGGTTCCAAGCTTAGCTTTCAAAGCATGAAATATGCTATAGCTTAAGCTTAATCACCTTAATAAGTAAGGATCATGGAACTAACATCAAGAATTCAAGAAGATGAAAATGAAATGAATAAAAATAGAAGATGAAATAATCAACATGAATTTTCAAGAAGAAACTACCTTGAAAGCTTTTGAAATACATTAAATTCTTTTTTTCTTTTTTTACTTTTTTTTTTTTTTTGGCTTTTAGACTAAAACAAACCATGAAAAACATCCTCTCCTGTTTATAATGAGGATGATTAGGCCAATGAGGATGAAAATCCTCCTTGGCTGAAACTTCCATTCTTTTTTCATCATGCAATTTTTTTTTTTGTTTTTATTTGATAATTTATTAACTTGTTAGGTTGGAAATCATTATTAGTGTGTCATAAGCCCATGCACTTGTCATCTTTTCTTACAAGCGATCATCCTATTGTCATGATTATGATAGTTAGGCGGTATGATGATCATTTATCATTTTTGGCCAACTTGATGGAATTGGTTAGGAATAAACTAAATTAATTAGAAAGGAATTTAATTCCAATCAAATTAAACCTTATATAACTAAACTAGCAAATTATAAAATTAATTATGTAAAAACAAAGTTACTTTATAAATTAACAAGTAAACATAGTCTTGGAAGTGAAGAAACGAATGCAATCAAGGTGTATAAAAAGCTTAATTGAAAATTCCATGAAAAAATGATAACAAATTAAAATTCATGTACTAAACAAAATTCCACATAATAAAGCTAATTAAGAATTTAATCATATGGAAATTCCAATTAAAATTCCATAAAAATTTTTTAATCAAAATAATTGATATAAAATTAAAAAGAAAAAAGAAAAAGTCACTACTAGACTTTGTTGAAAAATTAGAGATTAAAATGGGCTTGGTAAGGTCATTAGACTTGTTGAAAAATTATTGTGTTTACTAAGCCTGTTTGCAAAATTTAAAATTTTTAGATCTATTAAGGAGATTTGGCCTAAAATAAAATTAATAAAATTTTTATAAAGATTTCAAATATTGAATTATATAGAAAAATTATTGGGAAGTCTTATGTGCAAGAAGAAAATAACTAAAATCCAAAACTTGTAAAATTTTATGAGAAAACCTTTATAGAAGAAAATTGTTATTTGAAGAAAAATGAAAAACTCATGAAATAAATTAAAATTTTAAAAACAGAATTAATATAAATTTAATGAAAATCTTTAATGAATTTTAAAAATCTTTAACTCGAAAAGTTCCTCTTGAAAAAATTTACGAAGTAGAAAACTCTGTATCTTCAAAACAAAAAAATTCAAAAAAAAAATGCAAAACTCATTAAATAAAATGAATTATAAAAATATTATTTGATGGTGGTTAAATGAAAATATTTAAAGAATTTTGAAGTTCAAAACTCGAGAAAATTATGTCAAAAATTTTACAAATAAAGGAAAACTAGTATTTTGAAACTGAAAAAATTTTAAAAAATACATTGAAAATTATATAAAATGGATTAAACATAAAATATTATATACAATATTAATTATCAAAAATAAAAAAGGTAAAATTCTGAAATCTGAAATAAATTTAACTAGAATAATTTCATGAGCATTATATTCGTGATATTGTAAAAATTCAAAATTAATTAACAAAATTGACAATTTGACACCTTGTGGTAAAAAACACCAATACTTATTTTTTTCTTGAATATTTTTTATTTATTTTGGAATGCATATTGGAATAAATACTGCACAAGTGTCAGTAAAAATATGCGATGGTTAATTTTTCAAGCTTTATGAAAAATTCTCAAAAAAATTCATAAAATGAGAAATTTAATTGTGATATCATCTGCAGAAATGATTTTTCAAATTTAGGAAGAACATATTTAAAAACAAAATTTTCCTTTTAAATATTGATCCTTTTATCCGAGATCAGTCTTCAAATGACACTTCTTTTGTCACGTGTCGATATGGCCATCTATGTGTAATGGAATAAGTTACAAAAATGTGAAAATTACCCAGCAGAGGTTGACCTCTATCGGGGCGACAACCATATTCTCATTCTCGGATAACTGAGACTATTGGAAAAAAAAAGATCTAAACGAAATTAAGTGTCTACACCAACTAAGGTAAGGTGCTTGGGGAGCCAAAGGTGCGTGAAGTTCACATTTTCACATGTATGTATCGATACATTTGCTTAATGTATCAATATATTAGCATTTGCATCGACACAAAGTTATGTTATAGCTAAAATTGCGAGTTTTGGCCAAAATGTATTGATACATAAGTGGGAGTATCGACACAGGCTTTAGTGTATCAATAAATCTGGGCAAATTTGCTATATGTATCAATACAAAATTCATTCAATCGATACAAAGAGGCAAATTTTGCTTAGTTAGTGACATTTTTACCATTTTGCACTGTTACATTAAAACTCAAATTTGGTCATGAATTTGGCTCCAAAAATCATCCAATCTCGGATATTACTCCTTAAAAATGATGTGGATTTCATTTTTGGGCTTTAAGCATTGGGTTATAATATTTTTGAGTGGTTCATTAAACTTGGCAATGGGGCATTTCATATTATAATGCGGACTAATGAAGCGCAAGCCAAACGTTGCTCACTATGTTAGCTCATGCATGATCTCCTAACGCTGCCAAAGCTATACATCAACCAATAAAATGTTAAAAGCTTGCCCCTTAGCACAATGACTCACCATGTTATAAACCATAAATGTCCTAAATGCCCCACCTTTACAATGTTTTTTATGGCTAAAATTAAATCCTATATAAGATACATTATATGCTTAGACAAGGAATTCTCTACACACATTTCATATCAGCCTCTAACCTTGAAAAAAAAAAGAACTATTCTTGTAACTCCTCTTTCACCCCTCTCAAAACCTTTCTAGAACCTCCCGTTTCTTTTATTTTTACCCAACAAGCTCTCCTCCATTAATACCACAACCCTCAAACTCTTTTTCTCGTCATTTTCTTGCTAATCAATAGCAAAGAGAGGAAAAAAAGTGAGTTAAAAGTTAGAGTTGTTTTTAAAAAAAAATAATTGGAGCAGAATTCCTTGTTTCATTAGAATATAGTAATCTTTATATTCATAATATTTATATATATTTATGAGTTATAATTGTGTCTAATATTATACATTTTATATAAATTTTAATAGTTAATAGTTTTTACATAAGTTTTAACACTTACATTCATTACATGTTTATATTTCATTTTGTATATATTTCATATTTTATGTAAAAGTTGCAAGGCTTAAGGCATAAATGCAGATAAAAATTTTGTCGCATGCTAGGACGAGGACGATGATGGGGAGAATTTCGAAAATCGGGGTCGGAGACCCTGCCGCACCCCCCGTCCGCTTCAAGCCCGCCCCATCATCTTCAACAGCTGAAGGTCAATAATGAAGGTAGCAAGAGGTGTGGCCTGATTCTGGGATTCTGGGTTAATCTCCCCTGACGTGGGCCTCGGGGTCTCCCCAATGTCATTATGTTTAACATTTTATCTTGGAATACAAATAAAGTAATTAAGAAGAAGTTTGCAAAGAGGTCTGTTTGAAATTTAATTTCCAAAGAGTGCCCGGATTTGATTTTTTGCAAGAAATGAAAATTAGTTTTCTGAATTTGCTTTTGATGGGATCTCTTTGGAATGATGGCTCTTTTCAAGGCGAACAGGCCAAATCGGTGGGGAATTTTGGAGGTTTGATCTAAACTACTTTGCTCTAAAATCCTCCATCTTCATCAAAGATATTCTCCCGTAGTTTGGCGTGCTGGTGGTGATTTTAAATTTGCTGGGATTCCGGGGAAAGCAGTGCCTACTGTATGATTTAGCTATCATGGCAGTGGATTGATTATCTATAGTTTTTTTTTATAATATTTAAATTCAAATTTGTATAATTTTAATTTTTTTTAAATTTATATATAATTATTTAAATATAAATTAAATAATATTATTTATCGGGTATATGAATCCGTTAAGTTAATCTAGGAAGTCAAAGTAAGATTCTTTCTTTGAGTATAGTTATTTTGCATTTTACAATAAACAAATAATAAATTTAGATTTGGATCCATTATATACACAAAGAATATAAATTTAGATAATAAATATTTGAATATTTATATTCAAATTTATATCTACTTTAAATTCATAATATTTAAATCTATAAACAAATTAAATCATATGATTATAAATATCTAAATTTATATTATCTATTGTCATCTTCCTCGGATTTCATTGATTCCTTGAGTTTTATTGGATCTTCCTCGGATTTCATTGATTCAAGGAGTTTATTGGATCTGCCACTTGTGGGGGGTTTTGGGCCGGCAAGCAGGACATTGGATCCATTTCTTATAAAGTTTCCCTCTCTATTTTCGCCCTGGTCTCAACGAGACCACAAGAAAGTTTGCTAATGAAAACTTGGGGCCCTTTTGGCTATCCTCGCTTTCGGTGATGATTTCCAATTTTTTAAAATTTGGTTTCATTCTTAATCACAATAAAATGTCAACGTACGAATAGTAATCAGAGCCGTTCAAGGTTGAGTTATTCATTTAAAAAATTTTAATAAAAATATTATCTTCAAAAAATAAATTTAAAAAAATAAATTTTATTTAAAAAATGTGTTAGGCCTTATGTAAAGAATTTTAAGTTCAAAATCAATCCAAATCATTTTTTGTTATAATATTTATATTTTACATATAATTATATATTTTTTATAATGATAGTCATAATTTTATTTTACTAATTATTGATTTGTTGAAACACTTTTATAATGAAAATCTTTCCATGCACTTTTAAAGCTAAATATTTACTAAAAATACATATATTAAATTATTAAAATTTAAATTAAAAAAGTACATTTAAAAAATATAATATAACCAAATTTAAATAAGTTTGAACTATCCATGTACAAATATGAATGAATTAAAAAAAATCATATTTTAATTCGGATCAGGCTGGAGCAAGCTATAAGGTACTAATACCTTACTTAAGTTTAATCAGACTCATGAACAGGTCAAATGATAATATTGCATTTCAATCACTATTTAAATATCAAATTCATGAGACCAAACTTAGTTGGATTAAATTTGGAGTCGAAATACAACATATTTTGATCTAGTTGCTTCCAATAGTGGAGGAAGCAAGTTTATGAAGAAACTTTTGTTGAATGATAAGGAAATTAGTGAGAACCTAATAAAGATTAAAGGTGAAATTGTTACTCACTTCATGAATCAATTTATGGTGAGAAGTTTCATTGCAAATTAACTCAAAAGTGTTTAATTGCAATTTTAAGAAGCTATCTCAAGACCAAAGCAATTCTTAGGGCAGTAAACGAATCGAGCTTGAACTTATTTATTTTTAAGTTTATTCGTGTTTGATTTATATTCATTAAGAATTTTAAATTTATATTCGTGTTCATTCATTTAAACTAAATGAACTTATTCGAGAAAACTAAACAAACATGTTCATGAACAATTAAAATATATTCATGAACAATAAACAAACAGGTCTAAACAAATTTAAACAAACAAACAAATAAATATATTTATTAATTTTAAATATAAAATAATAAAATATAAATATCTTTAATTATATTATAAATAAATAAAACACAAATAATAATATATTATTAATTATATTATAATCGAACAATAAACGAGTTTTAAATGATTCATAAATGAGTTTATTCATAAATGTAAATAAATAGAAGATATCATATTCATGTTCGATTCATTTAATAAATAACTTCAAAATCTTATTCATGTTAATTTATTTAATATAATAAATAAATATAAATAAATAAAAATTGAATTATTCATGAACCGTTCAACGAACCTTAACAATTCTATAGATTTAGCATTTTTCCGAAAAATTTTAGAATGAGATTTTTATAAT
>JBBYHK010507998.1:2077-13622 GCA_038382065.1 Adansonia grandidieri | reverse complement strand
AAGATGATCATTCAGCTTCCATCCCTTTTCCCTTATAAAGACAGTAAGGTGGTTCCCTGAAAGTATAAAAGCAAAACTTCAATCATCAAAAAATCTAGCCAACTAGAGCTAAAGTTGACCTCTCAAGGGTATGCTATCTAACTAGAAGTGGCAAAAGTTACACCCTAACTATGTCAGAAAGTGAAACTTAGTAAAAAAAAAAACACTACTCTTATCGCTCAAGCACTGAAGTTTGCACTCAAAAAATTAGATTTGATAGCTATCAAGAGTTAGCGAGTGAAAAAAAAGCTATAGAATTCCATAAGTTCATTAAGCATAATGAATACAGCATCGTCAATCAATTGAACAAGAAACCTGCCAAGATATCCATGCTATCACTATTATTAAACTTTGAAGCTAATAGGAATGCCCTCTTCAAGATCTTAAATGAAGCATATGTCTCTTTCAATATCTCGATAGGCCAATCAGATTGCCTAGTAAGTAATATAACTACAGATAACTACATATCTTTTAAGTATTATGAAATTCTCCAAAAAGGAAAGGGAAACTACAAAGCCCTTCACATCACCACATACTTCAAAGGGAGCACATCATTTAAGGTGCTCATTGATAATGGGTTAACTCTGAATGTATTGGCCATATCTTGCTTAAGCAAGCTCCCTATTGGCATATCTCATGTCAAGAAAAGTTGCACAGTTCTACGAGAGTGGGACTTTGTAGAGATGTCATGGGAAACATCACCATTCCATTCCAAATCGGCCTATGCACTTATGAAATAAACTTCCATGTAATAGACATTGCTCCATCATATTAGTGCCTGTTAGGGAGACCTTAGATTCACTTTGTGGGGGTAGTACTATTGTCACTGCATAAAAAATTGAAATTCATCATTGAAAACAAAGTTGTTAGTATCGAAGGGGAGGAAGACATTATTACTGCTACTTCTATTGATGCCTCGTATATTAAGCACAATAAGGATGTCCAGGAATCCTCATTTAAATCTTTCGAATTTGTCAATGCTACTTATTTTAGAAAATGTTTGCCAATGGTTGAGCCTTATCTATCAAAGAGTACTCATATGGGCTTCAAGTTAATCATTAGAAAAGGCACTTAGGCTAGAAAGGTACTCAGAAGACATCTCAAAGGTATTGCCGAAGTTTAAAGATTATAAACTAGATTGACAAGAACGGTTTGGGATTCAAGCCTAATACAGAGCAGAAAAGAAAAGCAAGCTTAGAAAATTGAGAAAGAAAGATTTCCCACCTATTAGGATAAGACTTAGGACATGAACCAATGATATTTCTGCCACTTCAAGAAAGTTTCTATCGAAGAGGATGTGTGAATACTAACTTTGATAATGTTGCACTCATAATAAGTAAGGCATTTAGGGATTTCTCTATTAATGTGATTGACAAGTTAAAGATATCAATAATAGACTATGAGGCCATTTTGTGACCTTCAGGATTTGTTTCAAATGTTTCGACTGAAACTGAGATTCTTGTGCTATTTAAGTTTGTTTCAAAGTAATAATATCAGCTAAACCTACATGCTTTTGCCTAAGAGCATTGTAGGATCCTTTGTTTGGGTGCTCTTTTATTAAGTATTATCAATAAAATTGATTAAGCATTATGCATTTCATCTCTTGTGTCCATTCTCATTTTTCTTGCTAACTCTTAAATCTATATCTTTTCTACACTTATATTGTTCCTTCTTCATATTTTCAAGTACTTGGATGAAAGTAACATGAACATTCATGTTGAACAACTAATCTGTGTTTACGAGGTCGAGCTTGAAGAGGATTTTGAGGAAAGTCCCATACCCCCAAACTTGATAAGGTTAATAAAATAAAAAAATTGATCTTACCTCATAGAAAACCCATTGAAACCACAAGCCTAGGAATAGAGGAAGACCAAAAAGAAGTCAAGATTAGGACCTCTGTAAACACATTAACTTGAGCTAAATGAATAATTCTTCTCCAAGAACAATAGGATGTGTTTGCTTGGTCCTACCAAGACATGCCCAGATTAGACACCAACATTGTGGTCTGTAAACTTCCCTTCAAACCTGAGTGCAAGTGCACAAAAGCTTTGTAGAATGAAACCAAAGATGTTTTTGAAGATCAAATAAAAATGCAATTTGAGGTAAGATTTCTCGAAGTAGCCAAATATCCTCAATAGGTAGCTAATATAGTCTTGGTCTTTAAAAAAATATGGCATGATGCAAATGTGTAAACTACAGGGATCTAAACCGGGCCAGCCCAAAAGATAATTTCCTTTTACCTCATATTAACACCCTAATAGACAATATTGCTAAAATGCATTATTTTCCTTCATGGATGGATTTTCATGATATAATAAGATTAAAATGGCACCTGAAGACATGGAGAAAACCACTCTGATGACCATGTGGGCATCTTTAGCTATAAAATTATGCCCTTTGGACTTAATAATGCCAGGGCAACTTACCAAGGAGTGATGATTACGTTATTCCATGACCACATGCACAAAGGGATAGAGGTCTATGTCAATAATATGATCACCAAATTGCCAAATGAGAGTAAACACGATGCCAATCTATGAAAGCCCTTCAAACAGCTACATAAATACCAACTTAAACTAAATCCTACTAAAGGTACCTTTGGTGTCACATTTGGTAAGTTGTTGGGCTTCATTATGAGTGAAAAAGGAATAGGTCGATCCCAACAAAGTTAAGGCCATTCAAAACCTTTTTTTTCCTTGCATTAAAAAGAAATAAAGAGTTTTCTAGGGAGATTGAACTATATAACTAGATTCATATCTCAATTGACTAATAAATGCAATCTAATCTTTTGGCTACTCCAAAAACAAAATCCTAGATAATGGAACAAAGAATGCCAAGAAGCCTTTAAGAAGGTTAAACACTCTCAAACTCGCATGTATTAGTATCACTAGTGCTCAGGTAGCCTCTGATCTTATATTATTAATTTTTGACAAGTTTATAAGTTATGTATTGAGCCAACATGATGAGTCGAGAAAGAGAGAACAAAATATCTACTATTTGAGCAAGAAGTTCATAGAATGTGAAAACAATTATTCAATAGTGAAAAGTTACGTTGTGTTCTAGTATAAATTGCTTGAAAGCTATGATAGTATATGACGTACCATACAACATAGCTAATCGCCAAACTTGATCCCATCAAATACTTATGTGAGGCCTTTACCCTGTAAAAGAGATTAGCCAAGTGGCAAGTTTTGCTTTTTGAGTATGATATTATTTATAAGAACCAAAAGGCCCTTAAGGGTAGTGTAGTGGTCGATTTCCTAGCAAACTGAGTGATAGATCACAATCAGCCTTTTGATTTTGAGTTTCAGATAAAGATCTAATATGCATATCTATAGATACCTAATTTCATCAGAGTCTCTTTTTTATAGTTCTAAACATCTAAGAATGAGAATCTAATAGCCACATTGGCAAAAAGTAACCTCTTTCAGGTAAATTATGCATCTTCAAAACTGATTTAGTCACACCTACATGGTCATAGGTGTACGTGACAGAAAAAGTACCTTTTAAGTGTCGATCTCAGATAAAAGAATGAATATTCAAAAGAAAAATTGGTTTTTCAATATTTTTTTGTCAAATTTTAGAAATTCAGTTTTCCAAATGATATCACAGCCAAATTTTGTATTTTTGAAATTTTTTTGTAAAAATTAAGAAGTTGACTGTCGTATATTTTTATGGATACCTGCATAGTATTTATGTCGATACTTACTCTAAAAATCAAAAATATTTAAGCAAAAATTTTTTATTAGCATTTTTTAGCATAAGGTATCAAGTTGTCAATTTTGAAACTTAAATTTGAATTTATCACAACACTGTAAGTGTCATGTTTGTAAAATTTTTCCGGATAAAAATTGTTTTGGATTTCAAGTTTCCATCTTTATTATTTAATAAATTAATATTTTGATTAATGTGTTGGATAAAGTTCATTTTTATAAAATGTGAACATATTTTTTGAACTTTCTCATTTCCAAAATACAAAATTTTTTACTCTGTAAATTTTTTCAATTGGATTTTTTTGAGTTTATAATTTTTTAAATTCTTCAAATATTTTCATTAAATTCATATTAAATTAGCTTTTGAAAATTCAATTTATTTTATGAGTTTTTCCTTTTTTAAAATAACAATTTTCTTTTAAAAAAATTTTTGCTTGTAAAATTTTACGAGTTTAAAATTTTTAATTGTCTTTTTCACACATGTAAAATTTCCCAAATTTTCTCTTAAAATTCAACACTTAGGATTTTTATAAGAATTTTTTTTTTGTTTTGCATTTTAATTTTATTTTGGGTCAAATTTCCTTAATAGGCTTAACACTAGTAAATTTTGCTATTAGGCCCAACAAATATCATTTCATTCCCATCAAGCCCACCAAGATTTTTCAAACCCATTTTGTTTTATCAAGCCCAATATATTAATATGGAATTTTCCAACAAGCCCATTTGAATATTTTGGGTCTAAATTAATTTTCCAACAAATCCCATTTATTTATTTTCTTATTGTATCATTTAAACCCAATATTTTTTATAAATTTTCAATTGGGCCTATAATTTGATGAAATCATTGATAGAATATTATCAGATAAAATTTTACTATTTGAATACATAATTTTTAATTTGTTACAATTTAATCCTTTTAATTCATTTTATGGTATTCTTGATCAGGATTTTTTAAGCTAATCATCATCACAGAGTCTAAGCCTCATGTGATAACTAATATATGTGACTCATGTTAAAAGACCAAATTAATTAATTAAAACTTATCATACCAACTAATTTCCAATGTGATTTATCAAATAAATAAAAACAAAAAATAATATTTTTGAATGGCCAAATTATCTAGGAAGAATTTTATTCCTTCTTGGCCAATTCTCCCTCTTATAAATAGAGGGAGAATTGTTCAAAGAACGGCTAATTGGCTTTTAGAAGAAAAACACTAAAGAGCATACCAAAATTTCTTATGTTATTAAGCCTTTAAGGTAATTTTCTTTAGGAAATCTTTACTTTTTATTGATTTCATTCAATTCTCTTTCTTTTCGTTAGTCGAATTCATGTTTTAGCTCATAGATTTTAATCCATGTTGAAAGGCTAAACTTGATGGCTATGAACTATTTTATTGGATTTGTTGATTTTGGTATTTTTTTATTTTTAGCTTAATTTTGCTTATAAAATTTATTTTTATCAATTTTTGTTGCTATGATGTTTAATTTGTCATGAATATATGATCATATGGATGTTATTTTCTTTAGTATTTTTCTTGTTAACATGTGATAAAATATGTTTCTATGCTTATTTTTCATGATTTCATACTTAAGTTAATGATGATTTGAACTTGATAAACATTAGGATATATGTTTTTATTCAAAAAGAAAATTTTCTTGATTGACATTGATGATGATCAAAAATGAATATGGCTTGAGATGAAATCTATTTCATGTTTTTATGAAATTTAAGACCATTTTTCAAAGTTTGAAAGTTGTAGTGGTCCTAAAATAAATTTTTTAAAAAATTTTTGAAAACCTTGGATGGGTGAATCCAAGATTGGCCAAAATACATGTGCCATGTTTGGTGATAATGTGTAACTTTTTGATGTTATTTTTGTAAATATAAAAAGTTTAGGACTAAATTATAAAAATAAAAAATTTTTAGACATTCCTTGCAGGGCCAAATGGTTCATATACATTTAGGAATGTATTTATGCATTTTATCATGTGTAAATAAATTTTTTGCATTTTTGGGGTCTTTTTGTAATTTTAGAAAGTTTAAAGACATTTGTGTAAATATTGAAAATTTTGTTCTAAGGCTAATGGAAAGGGTCCAAACCTTCCTTGCAATCTTTGGATGTGATTTTTGTGTTGGTTTTAATATACTTGATATTTAATTTTGTGTTTTAATCATGTAAGGACCAATTTTCAAACATATAAAGTTTGGGGATCATTAACAAAACTTATTATTAGAAAACATCAAAATAGTCGTTTTTAACATTAAATTTCCTTATTTAGAGCATTTTGATTATTTTTAGCATTCCTCCAATTCTTCAGTAAGGTGTAAAATATTAGAAAACTTTTGTATTCTTTTAGTTCTCTAAAGGGTATGAAATGTAATTTTGAAAAAAGTTTAGTGGCTTAATTGTAATTTTTTAATTATAGGTCATTTTAATATCTAAATTAGCCATTTAAAGTAAAAATGTCATTTCTTATAATTTTTATGTCTTTTAAAGTGTTTTTTAGGGTCATCAAGATACTTTTATGTCAAAGGTATACCGAAGAGTGTTTTAGTAATTTTTTTAAAACCTAGTCCAATGTCGTCACCAGGATGCTTTTATGCTAAAGGTTTGCATTTAGGATAAGTTTACCCTTACATGATCATTTTCGTGTCCTTTAAGGTTACTAGGATACTTTAATGTTAAGGGTATACCCCAAGGGCATTTTAGTAATTTTGTACTAGAACCAAGTCCTATATGATTACTATGGTACTTCCACGTCGAAGGTATATATTAGGGATATGTTTGCCATTTTGGACTATTTTCAGGTCTTAGGATACTCTATTAATATTTTTAATAAAATCAATTTTTTTAGAAAATTAAAGTAGTGCTTCCAAGTTAAAATAATATGTGAAATTTATCCTAGAATATCAGAGGGGTTTTACTGATTATTTTAATAACAAGATATCCTTTTCAAAAAGGAAAATTGAGATTTTTCAATTTTTGTATAATAAAACCTCTTGTATTCCTCTAGCTTTCTAGTGTGATACAAAAGATATTTTAATTTTTAAAACCTTTCATATTCTTTTGACTCTACATTGGGGTCCAAAAAAGAATAATGAAAACTCTCATGTTCTTCTAGTCCTCTAATAGAGTATAAAAGAGATTTTAATTTTCAAAAAAAAATATACTCGATTTTCTCACATGAAATATAATTTTATAATGTTATTTTAATACATAGAAATTATAATTAAATATCAGATAATAGAATCAAATAAAGATTAAACTTTAAATTAGCATGTAAATAATAAGGTATTGATTTTCTGGCATCATGAGAGTATCAATCCTTTCTTGTGATTGTAATAGACTTTCGAACCATTCTATGCGATCTCTAGTATTATCGCAGATCTCGAAGTTTATTTTAGGAGTTTTGCAACCCTCAAAATACGAACTCTGGTAGGTGACCAATCTCATCTAACCTAAATAGATTGGTGGTGACTCTAAAATAAATAGTCATTTCATAATAACTAGAAGGGTAAAGTCAAGTGAACGATTCATCTGAATGATTTGTCCCCATATATGAAAAAAAATGATAACGATATGGCCCCTAAAAAATTATAAAAAATAATTATATTTAAATATATATAGGAACAAGAGATGCACCCACCATTTTAAGTCGGACTTGGTCAAGATTCGAGTCTTAGCCACATTAGGCCAAAATCCAAAGCAGAATGTATTCGTGAGTGTCACACATCTTAGAAGATGTACTTCAATGGTGCTTCAAACGCATTAGGGCATGGAATCGGGGTAATTTTTCCTCATCCGATGGAAACTACTGACCTTTTATCGCCAGATTAAATTTTGATATTTGATTGAAAATTAAATGGAAGAAATTTGGTTGGAAGGACTAAAGTATAAAAAGAAAAAATTAGATTAAAATCCATGTAATCAAGTGATGAATCAAAATTCTACATGTGATAAACCCAATTAAGAGTCTAGTTATGTAGGATTTTCAATTTTAAATCCATAAGGAAAATTAAATTAATGAAATCAATGTGTAAAAATCCAATTAGAAAAATTTAGATGGAAAATCCAAAGAAAAATTTAAAGCTATTAAGCCTCAAAATGATTATAATTTCCTAAAATCTCATATGTCCAAAACTTAATTCCCATAAAGAAAGTATAGTGGAAAACTCCATGCATTAATATACTACATGGGATATTCATTTTTAGAATTAGAAATAAGAGTAGATAAAATAAGTGAAAATAAGAAACTCTTGAGTGTTGAATTCTAAAAAGAACTTTTATAAATAATTGAAAAATTTTATGTGTGAAAAAATTTAAAAATTCCAAACTCAAAAAAGTTTACAAGAAAATTTTTATGGAAAAATCTGTACCCCAAAAAATAAAAAATTCAAAAATGAATTTTAGTATGAAAATAATGAATTTCAAAATATTTAACTAAGAATTTGGGGATTTTAAACTCCAAAAAAATTTATGAAAAATGTCTTACAAAATCGAGAATTTAGTATTAAAAATTCCAAGTCAGCATAATTTTTTTAAAAAACAAATAAGTTCAATGTATTTATCAAAATATTTATTGGTAAAAATAAAATATCCAAAAATTAGAACAAATTTATCATAAAAATATCGCGAGCAGAAAACTTACAGTACTGCAAATATTCAAAATTATCCAACAAATTTGGCAACGTAAGATTTCATGGTACAAATTGTGGATATGGAATCTTTCTCACAATTTTTTTGATCTTTCAAAGTGAATATTGGCATAACTACTATATGGGTATCGATAAAAATATACTATAGTAGTTAACTAACAAAATTTCATGAAAAAAATCTTAAAAATTCCTAAAATTGAGAGATTTGACCATAATATCATATCTAAAATTAATTTTCAAAATTCACAAGAATAAATTTAAAAACTAATTTGTCCCCTTCAACATTCATCATTTTTATCTAATATTCATTCTCTATGACCCTTGAAACAGTAATTTTTTAGTCGCACGGATGGGGCAACCATCTAGATACGATCCAATATGTTTCAGAGAGTCTTAGTCCTCATGGAAGAGGTTGAACCCCATCTGGACTATAACCAGAATTTTGATCTCAGATATATTATGCTATCAGAGAAAAAAGCCGAGATGAAACTAGTATCTATAATTAGTTGCTAAAACTATAGGTTAATAATCCATATGTTTGCTAAAATGCATATTAAAGTTTTTAAAATCTATAAAAACATTGTTTTCTTAAAAATCCCCTAAAGACAGCTTGTTTCACTTAATCAATAGGTGAGTCAAGGCTTGGTTGTGTTTAGTAAGCTCTTTAATGAGCAACTTGAGGATATGAGATAAAATAGCTTGGTTTTGAGCTGAATGGGAGCAAATAAAAATGTTTTTTAAGTGTTTTGAAGTGTTTAGTTGAGTCTAAACTTGGTGAATTTTAATGTAAGTCATTTAACGATGTTTAGGTAAGTTAAATTATGTTGTTTAAAGTTGTATTGCTGCTGGTTACAGCACACAAGTGAGTTGCATTCGTATATCTCTCACTTGTTTGGAATAAATAATAATAAAAGCGATAAAAGCAGAGATATTCGAGTTACTTCAAAGTATATTGCCGATGTTGGAAAACATAGTTCTAAGTTGTGGCACTTAAAAGTCTTTGTTGTTTCCTCATATAGAACACTTATAGATTCTATTTAGTCTTGTTGCTTGATATTCAAATATTCAAAAACTTGTTTTAAAAATTTGACAAAACACTTCATGATCATATGTTGCATCAAAGTTACTGTCGTAGTCCAGCATCGTAGTTTCATTAAAAAAAGATATATTTTGAATAGGTTATAGAGCACAGGAATTTTTATTAGTATTTTTCATGTGACCCTAATTGATTGGTATTCATAACAAGCTATTGAAACTTCAATTATGTGATTGGACAAATACAAATCCCAAAACATGAGCTATTTCCACGATTTTGTTTTAACGCTTAATTAGTATTACGAATTATTTTTGATAAGGATAATAATTTTTAAAAATTTTTCTCATCTTTTTATATAAAATCAGAATGAATAATTTTTCCATGCATGTATGGCTCATCCAATGGGTATTCCAGACAAACTGGGAAGAAAATGTGGAAGACAAGCTGGTCGGACATATTACGCGATGCAGTAGTGTCCAATTAAAAAATTTCCATGATAGCCAAAATGATTTTTTGGCATTTTTTAAATATTTTTAGATTGAAATACAAGTAAGTCAGCATGCAACGAATTTGATTAGGTCATTTTAGGTGAGAGAAATAAATAGTAATAAATTTGGAAATCTTGAAAGGCCAAATATGTCCCTTGTTTCAAGTCTCTTTGTGTTAGTGTTCACTATTCTGAGGCATTTGGATTACTCAAAATTGATTCTGGAAGTCATATTTAATGTGCCAATAAGTCCAGGTGTATCTGATAAATGGTCCCTAGTGGCTCACATTAAAGCTTCCAAATTGATTTAAATAAAATTGATTTTTTAACCTTGTTTTCAATAGGGTATTTTCTTCAATTTAGTCTAAGTTATCTATTTTTGTGATTTTTTTGAAATGGAGTCAAAATTGATAAAAAAAAAGTGTTGAAGAGGAGTCAATTAATTATCTTTAGAGTCAAGTATATTTGTGGAAATTTTCCTTTATAAATGATTTTTGCTCTAAATCAGTTGTTAATTTGAGCTAGTCCCTATAAGAGTTTTAGGATACATTTTTTAGTGATATTGGTTTGATTTTGATAAATAAAAGGGGGATTATGATTGAATATGTGTGATTGAAATTAAGAAAAACAAATTCAGATACTTATAAGCAGTTGGTATCATGTATTAGGCATTACGGGAAGGATTGAGTCTCTATTTATGGTATAATCGACTCCCTAGCCTAACTGAACAGATCCTCTACATATGCAAATCATAAAATCATTCCTTTAGATTTTCATAATTCTTCAGTGAATTGTTTTAATAGGTGAACAATCATAGCTGGCCAAAACAGAACAGTGAAGACTCCTTAACCCAGTCATTATCATAGTTTGGTACGAAAGGTTCAGATGAGTGATTCATCTGATCAGCTAGGGCTTTACGATGATTGGAAGTGTTGTCTGCTCTAATATGGTGAGGTTTATAACTCGATATATTACGACAACCCTAATGCTTGACATGAAATATCCTTTTCATATCAAATCCAAAAATTGTTTTATCAAAACCTTATGTTTCACTGTCTTCCCAAGCCACATGGAGTAATCTAGATTTTTTTTATAGTATCCAGATTTTTTTTTGGTTTTCCAAAAATGCATCATAAATAGATGATGTACACAAAATCAAAATTGAGATGAATTATAACTAGACGGTGCCAATTTAGGACATCATAGGGGTGCTAATCCTTTTCACATGTAATAGACTTCTAGACCCATTAACCAAACTCTAATATAACGGAAACCTTAAAATCAAAACCTCAAGTTTCATAACTTGAGGTATTGATTAGTAGGTGTCCGATCATGCTTAGCCCAAATGATTGATGGCAACTCTAAGTTTTTGGCCTCTTTATAATGGCCTTTAAAGTTCAATAGGATGAGTCATTCATTTGATAACCTTTTCCCTCAAAATTAAAATATGGGAAACATTTCTTTTTCATTCATACCACACCTAATATTCTCGATTATATTTTAATTCTGACGCATCTTCTGCTACTATGGCCTAAGGTATGTTATAACACTTACCTACTTTCAAAAGCCTCGAAACACAATCACCATCAATGTGATTCTAAGCAAGATGGT